>JAKSZT010000088.1:4650896-4719445 GCA_026826555.1 Tolypeutes matacus | reverse complement strand
AATAATTAAGAGTCAAAGGCTGCTTGTTTAACAGAATTGAAGGTGGCCTCTGTCTCCCACGATCTCGGGGTCTGAGCGTGAAGAACTTTGTTTGAGGAGACTGTCCAGAGTAAGGTTTTCTGTCCGGGTGCTTTTGGCACCCAGGACTCCCGCCGATCAAGGCCAGCGAATGCGAGTCTAACCTCTGCTCGTCGTGCTTTTCAAAACCTCACAGGAGCAGATGCTGTAGCCACAGGTCATTATGCGAGAACCTCGCTGGAAGATGAGGAGGTCTTTCAGCAGAAGCACATCAAGAGACCACAGGGGCTTTTCAGAAACCGATTTGAAGTTAGAAATGGTAAGTTAAAGTGCCCAGGTCAGAGCTGAATTATTTGTGAACAAGGTGAACTGTCTTGAAGAACAACAGTGGGTTGCTCCCTGAGCACACCTGCCATCCCTCTCTCCATGTGCTCCAGACC
Source organism: Tolypeutes matacus (assembly GCA_026826555.1). Lineage (NCBI taxonomy): Eukaryota > Metazoa > Chordata > Mammalia > Cingulata > Chlamyphoridae > Tolypeutes > Tolypeutes matacus. The sequence continues at coordinate 4,718,987 of JAKSZT010000088.1, read as the reverse complement.
AGCCTGTTCCGCTTTTGTGCGTGAAAAGCACATTTACCAAGAGGGCTGTTTCCTCTGAGGCCCTGTGACTGGGCAGCAAGAAAAGTCCAGGTTGGGGGCCAGGGCAAGGGCTGCTGAAAATCACATCAGTCATAGCCCAGTTCCAGACAGTGATTTCCTCAAACAGCCTTGGAGGTGCTGCTGGCTGAGCCGGGGCCGTGGTACTTCTGGCCAAGCTTTGGAGGCTGTGAGATTCAGGTAAATAGGAGTGATGGGAGCCGCCATTAGCCCAGGCCTCGTACCTGTGTTTGCAAAGTGTGCATTCGTTTCTAAATGTCAGAGCAGTTTCCCCTTGTTACAAAAATGTAAATGCCAGGCAAAGAACTGGAAAGCTGCTGGACTGTCCTTGTGTACATGTATGTGTTAAAAAAAAAAAACAACTCATATCATTACTAAGTGGAAAACAAAATGGGGCACAGAGGCCCTTTTCTACCAAGAATTTTCATTGGTTTGGGATCGTCTAAGGGCTAGTATTTCTGATTTCTCCACGCCTGTCTGCATATCGCCACCCTTACACTCAGCCTGTCCTACTGAGTCCCAGCATCGTCTTGAGCCTCGTTCGCGGCCCCACCCCCACTCTGGAGAATGGGGGCTTTCCACGCACGGACGAGAGGTGCACAGTCCATCCTCATTTTATAGATGAGGGAGCTGAGGCTTGGCGTAAGTCGTTTGTCCTGGGCACCGCAGAAGTAAAGGGAACTCGACCCGGTCCAGCCGGCTCCACAGTGCATGCTTTTCGTGCCGTGCCAGGCCGTGGCTGTGGTCTTTGATCCGTGTTGTCTCCAGGCCCTGCGCAAGGACAGCAGGGTTGTGCGGCTGTGCACCTTGTCAGGGAGCCTGAGTACGCCCTGGTTGCTTGGCTGTCCTCTTTTCTCCCCTCCTCCCCTTTTCTTCTTTCTAGAAAACTCTGCCCATAGCAGAGGACTCTCAACTCTGGACGCCAGTCCTGACATGGATAGCACTTCCTTTCCTACTTCCCCTGCGGTTGCTGGGCAGTGGGCCTTGAGCCAAGTGTATCTGCCCTGTGGGCCTGAGGGCCTGCCCTTCTGGAGGACAGGTGACAGGTTGGCCTGCACAGGTACTGCTTGGCTCACTCCGGGCACCACTCACCTAGGAAATGCCTCTATTTCAGGAAGACACAGTGGCATTCGTCCAGTAAATACGATTTAAGGGATCTGAAGAGGTGGAGGGGTTGTTTCCATATTGAGTAGACATGCCTGCTTAGCTCCTAGAAAATTTTTTTCCTTACAGACCTACCTGAACCTTTGGTATAGGCTGTAGGTTCTCTGATAGCACTGGCATATGTGTTCTTTTGTGTTTTATGTGTAGCTCTTTTCATACCACCACAGGGTGTTTGTTGTCAGTGGGTTCTTGAGCACACTGAGGCACATTTTATTTTGATTTGGGATCCTAAAGAGCTAGAATAGGGCTCCTGGCCTGGGCCTTGGGGGCTGCACAGCAGGGACAAGGGGGAGACATGGTTCAGGGCTAGCCCGACCCCACAGCTGGCCCTCCTGTGCCCTGGCCTTGTGATGGGGTGCATTTCCTCACCTGTAAAAAGGGGTGCTGCGCTGAGCAGGGCCCACATATGAGGACCTGAGGAGTCAGGATGTGCAGACAGAGCTCCCGGCACAGGTGCTCGTTCCTTCCCATCCTCTTCACTTATGCCTTAGGAACGCCAGCTTTCCTTTTTGCAGAATCATAGACTTTGGCTTTGTTTTAAAATGGCTCAGGACTAAGAGGAAATGTACATGGCTTTTATGCCCTCCTGCCCTGTTGAGCTGGAGTTGGTTTTGAAGCCAAAAGTAGTGCTTGGCACCTGGGTCTGCCTACCTGGTGAACTGGTCGGCTGAATTCTCTTTTTGAATTTTCAACTGGTTTTATTTTCTACCTGAAAAGTACTGAAATAGAAATTAGGAGATTGGGTTTAGTTTTGAGCTCCAGTCCACCATTTTCCACCTAGATCATTTTGGGGAAGGCACTAATTATCTGTGCTTCAGTGTCTCCATCTGTAAACTGTGGATAATTCTGCCTCGTGGCTAATATGAGGGGTGGAGAGCCTGCTCCACACACAGCCTGCTATGCTTTCATGTCAAGTGCACTTGGCGTTGGTCAAGTGTAAGCCGTACACGCACATGTCCCACGTGTAGCATGCTCTGTGTGTAACTTGCTGAGCCCTCTCTTAGCACTAGATAAATGTGAGAAGCGTTGAAGGAAAAAGCTTTAGCTTTTCCCCATTGGCCATCGGACTCCAGAGTGAGGACCTGGACGGTTCCAACGTGGACGCTCTCTAACACGCCAGGCGAGCTGCCGTGCCTGGCAGAGATGGAGGTGCTCCCTCTCTTGACCATGGTCGTGTGGCCTCCTTAGCCGTGAAGTCTTTTCAGGGCTCTTCCCACGGAAAGGCTCTTAGGGAAGCTCCGGGGGCAGCTGGCAGCTGGGACTCTAGACAAAGCCACTTTCCACCAGGAGAGAAAGCGTGTCCTGGTGCAGTCCTGCCAGGGGAGTGTTGTCTTCATTGCCCTGGGAAAGCCAAAACAGTCCTCGAGAGGGGCCTGCAGGAGCACTTTCCTACAGCTTCAGGACACGTGGGTTTTTTTTGGAGGTACCGGTGCCAGGGATTACACCTGGGAACTTGTACATGGGAAGCCAGTGCTCAACCACTGAGCTACACTCGCTCCCCATCAGGACACGTTCTCGTGATATTTCATCTTTGAAATTTTTGTAATCTGAAGTATGGGCCAGAAAGAATTTCCTTTTTTTTTTTTTTTTTGTAACAGTAGATAAATTAGGGATGGGAATTTTTCTCACTTAACCATGGTGGTGGGGGGTGGTTTTGTTTTTCCCCTGGTAGTCTAGATTTCTCTTTCTGACAGACCAGGGCCGTGTAAGTGGACGGAAGACTGTGATTCAGGGTCATTGCTGTAATTCCTGCCGCATCTTTATTTTTTTTTAAACAATTTATTGAAGTGTATCATTCATACATAAACATATATGAACTATAAAGTGTTCAGTAATCATCGTGATCTTACAAAACAAACATGCATAACATCATACAGGGCTCCCACACATCACCCCCCCAAACACCCTGCATTGCTGTGAAACATTTGTTCACAAATCATGAAAGAGCATCGTCAAAGTATTACTACTAACTATAGTCCATTTCTTTCTCCCCTATACTTTTTTTTTTTTTTAAGGATTTATTTATTTACTTCCTTTTACCCATTTTTAACACCCCCCCCACCCTACCCCCATCTTTGCTGTTTCTGTGTCCATTCGCTGGGCAACCCCCTGTCTGTTTCCTGCCCTCTCTTCTCATCCTTCTCCTCCTGTCTTCACTGGGATTCGATCCTCAGAACCTCTGATGTGAGAGAGAGGCGTCCTACCACCTGCGCCACCTTAGTCCCGGGTTTTTTGGCACGTCTCGTCTTGGCTCTCCCTTGTGTCACTCTCCTATTGCATCATCATCTTGCTGTGTGGCTCGCGGGGCCCGGCGGCACATCCACATACAGGGCCTGGGGGGCTCACCTGCTAGCAGGGCCTGGCAGTGTACCCATGCATGGGGCCTGGCAATGCACCCACTCATGGGGCCTAGCGGCCTGCGTGCTTTCTATATTTTTCTTTTTTTTATTTTTACCGGGAGGTCCCAGAATCAAACCCAGGTCCCCCCATATGGGAGATGGACGCCCAACCATTTGAGCCACATCTGTCCCCCTGCTATATCTCTTAAGGGTGACCAAAGATACCCAAAGTTACAGTCATTCCCCATACAGGATGGTCATATAATAAATCAGGCTTAGTTTATCACCAGCATTCTAAAAACCAGACCTAGGGAGGAAAACGAGGTCTGGGGACACAGGCATGGTTTCTAATATAGCAAATGTTTAGCCTGATTATCACAAAATCAGGACAGCAAGACTATTGGCAAACTGCTGCATCTTGTGTTCTTTACTCTTGGCAGCGGTGAAGCTCCTCCAGGCAGCTGACAGCTTTAAAGACCAGACCTTCTTTCTCAGCCAGGTGTCCCAGGAAGCACTGAGGAGAACCATCTTCCCTCTGGGAGGCCTCACGAAGGACTTTGTAAAGAAAATGGCTGCTGAGAACAGCCTCCAGCACGTGCTCCAGAGAAAAGAGGTAGGTGGGAGGCGTGCCCTCACCACCTCCATGGGGAGATAGAGTTAGGGTCCTGGGTGGCCACTCCGCCCCTTCCCCTCCCTGGGACTGAGCAGTAGAGAACGTACTGGGTGAGTCTGCTGAAGCACACCATAGAAAGCAGCTGGCAGGCAGCTCTCCCTGCAGCCTCGGTGGCTTGTTGGGGTGCCCTTGGGCCAGCCTGCCCAGCGAGTCCTGCCTGCCCCTCCGTGCACCCGTCAGCACTGTGCCGGCACTGAGCTGCTGGAGCTGAGGCTGGGGGTGAGCCAGCAGCTTCCTGCCAGCCTTCCGGAGGACCTTATAGAGTCAGGCGTGATATATCATGGAACCCTGGGAACACGTCTAAGTAGGGAAGCGTAGGATCCTAAGAGAGAGCCACAGGGGGCTTGCTTTCTGCTGCTTGCTTTTCGGTGAGCTTTCATTCCCGGGATTGTTTCCTTGAGCAGCCGGTCTGACGTGCACCACAAGCGTAGGGTCCCGCTGGGCTTGCGAATGATGCGCTGTCGCTTAGGTGGCAGGAGCCAAGGCTCGGGTCCTTAGAGAAGGATGAGGCCTGCTCTAAGCACTTCCGCGTCTACCTGTGGGCATGACCAGTGTTTGGGGGGCTCTGCCCTGACAGTGGGGTGAGGTTTAGGGCAGGTGGTGAGGGGGGCGCTGTGCACTCAGGACACCCCCCTGCCGTGGTGCTCACGATCGGCTTCCTTTCGTTGCAGAGCATGGGGATCTGCTTCATCGGTAAAAGAAATTTTGAAAAGTTCATTCTTGAGGTGAGTGTTCTCTGAGCAGAAGTGGGGGGGACCTTTTTCTGCTCTGTGCCTGAGTCTTAGTAACAAGTCCCTTGTTTCTAGTACTTGCAGCCTCGGCCTGGCAAATTGATTTCTATAGAAGACAACAAGGTCCTGGGCACGCATCAAGGTGAGGCGCGGCCATGGGTGCTTCCCTCTTCCACTAGAGCTGCAGGGTGTGTCCAGGGCTGGGAGGTGGGGACGGGCTCAGCGGGCAAGTAGGTGCCTGCTGCTCAGGGAGACAGGCTGTCGCTTTGACTGGGGCATTTTGAGTTTAAACTCCTTGTCAGCATTGGAGTTAATAAAGAATGATTGCCATCTGTGTCAGAGGAACTTCACTCTGAGTTATATCCTTATATACCCTTAAAAATGGGATTGTTTTCTCACTGAGACGATACTGGATTACAGAAAACGTCCACTCTGATACAGGAGGTTTTAGGTTGACTTGAAAGCCTGCCTTTCCTAGCTGAGGCATTGTGGAGTGGTGGAATTGGCAGGTGCCGAGTGGCAGTTTGCAGCATGGGATCGTTGACGGGAGGGACCTCACTGTGCCAGCCAGTCAGGGAGGACGGACAAACTGCCACAAGAGTGTGGAGGCCGTTCCACCAGAAGTGGCAGGTGCAGTGGGGATGTGCCCTTGGGGTAGGGCTTGGCACCCGCCAGAGCCCTGGGGACCTGAGGACCGAGCGTCTTGACCCTGTGGAGACCTGAGCTGTGAGACTGGCTGGAGGACAAGGGCTGGTTTTTCAGATACTGCGATACCTCACAAAGGAACTGCTCTTTGGAGTTCTTCCACCTTGGTTTGGGCAGAACAGCTTCCCCTCCCTGTTGGAGGTCGGGGGAAGGGCTTAGAGGTCACGGGCTCCCCAGAGCGCCAGGCGGTGGGAAGCAGTTAGAGGAGGTGGCCCCTGGCTTGGGGCAGAGCTGTGGGCCCCTCCCAGCCGTGCCCCCGCCGGCGGTGTTTGGGTGACTCATGGCAGGTGCCTGTGGTTACGGTTGTAAGCGCTGAGCTTGGAGTGTGGAGGCTCCCATCAGGTTGACCCAGCCTTCTGCCATACTTGTGGGGCAGGGGGTGTGCAGAGTGTTGCCAGGGAGGACTTGGGTACTGACAGCTGGAGGGAGCCCTGCTGGCAGCACATGGGGGCCTGATCCACAGGGCGCTCGGAAGCCCGTCCTGAAGCAGGCGTCCCTGCCCCTGTGGGTCAGACGATCCCTGCACTGGGACCGCCTCAGCCCAGAGTGTGCGCTCTTGTGTCTGACACGAGCCTGGATGCGTGAGTGGGTGCACTCGGAGGCCAGCCTGGGGGCGTGACCGCGCAGCGGGTTCTGAGTGAGCTCATGGCGCTGCTGGGCCTGCCCCACGGTGAGGGGTAACGTTCCCGGCCTCACTGGGAACTGTCTTTCCGTAGGGTCTTTCCTGTACACTTTGGGCCAGAGAGCCAATATCGGCGGCTTGAGAGAGCCCTGGTACGTCGTGGAGAAGGACAGCGCCCGGGGTGACGTGTTCGTGGTGAGCAGGCGCTGGCCTTGCAGGCGGGTGCCTGGGGTCTGCTTTGGGCAGGTCCGGCAGTGCCCGTGGAGCGGGGCCTGCGAAGGCCTTGTGCTGCGGCCTGGCCTGGCCTGGCTGTCCTCTGCGTCCTTCTTGGGTTGGCCCGAGGTCACAGGAGGGTTTGGTTTTGAGGTATTCATTATTAAGCTCTTACTGTCTGCCGGCCACTCCTGTCACATAAGTCCCTATGAGTAGACACACTCACCCTCGGATGGTACAAACAGGGGAAACGGGACCTTGGGAAGAATAAGGCCCTCTGACCATGCCCCCGTGGAGAGGAAGGTCACTGCCTAGGGCAGTGCCCGCCTGTGGCAGGAGCTCAGTGAGAAATCGCCAGATGAGCGCCGCGGTGGGCCAGGGCCCAGCCCGCCATCCGCGTCACCCAACTGCTCCCGGGGCAGGTCGGCCCTCTGGGACACTTTGGTTGATCTCTGGGTGATCTCTGGGGACGCTTTGGTTGTCACCGCTGGGGGTAGAGGCTGCCCTGCTCACGTGCCAGCCGGGCCTCTGCCTCTTGCCCTGTCGCAGACACTGGGGACCCTCGCCTGCCAGTGCTCAGATCCCCCTCCCTTGAGTGAAAAGCCGAATGTGAAGTGAAGTGCTTGATTCTAAAATTTCAGTGCTTTTTCTGTGCTACGAGAAAACCCCCAGGGTGTGGACTGACCTTTGTCCTTGCACGACTCTCACGGCCTTCCTGGGCCTGCATTCCTGGAGGTGCTGCTGAGACCCGTGGGGCCTTGTCCAGAGCGGCTGGGGGCGGGGCTGGCAGGTTGAGGCCTGAGCTGCAGAGCGGGGCCCCAGGCGAATCTGTGACCTTGGACAGGCGGCCTGCAGGGCCTTAGTCACCTCATCTGCCAAAGGGGGGCTGAGTGGCTTGTGAGGTGTGGGCCCTTCCAGGAAATAGGTGTGCTGCCCTGGTCGCTGTTACTGGGCTTTGGGGAGGGGTTGCAGGCTCCGTGGTCTTGACCTTCGTGTTCTGCTTCGCAGGCCCCCGGGATAGACCACCCTGCCCTGTACAGGGACCTGCTGCGGACCAGCCGTGTGCACTGGATCGCGGAGGAGCCGCCCGCTGCCCTGGTCCGCGACAAGATGATGGAGTGCCACTTCCGCTTCCGCCACCAGATGGCGCTAGGTGACCAAGCGGGGAGCCCCTCCTCCCCAAGGAGCGGCTGCTTGGAGCTGGGCCTTCTGGGCCTGGGGGGAGCTTAGCACAGGGAGAGGCCTGGGGGCAGCACTGGGCCCTGGTGGTCAGACTACATGAAATATTCCCCCTCCCTTGGGGAGAGGCCTAGGAGGTGCCTTGAGAAGGGTGGCCAGTGCTTCCTGCAGCTGAGATGCAGGGAGAGCCTCGGGCATCTGCTCCCAAGCCTGACAAGTCCTGGCTTGGCAGGGGCGGGAGGCCAGCAGTGCTTGCTGCCCCATCACCTGTGCCGTGTGGGCCCGTGACGGCTCCCTGAGGTCCATGGCCGTTGCCCTGTCCTCCCGGCAGAAGGTGATGCTGGAGGGTGCCTCAGAGCTGAAGTCTCGGCCCCCACTGCTCAGTGCTGATTCTCCCTGAGGCTGGGGCTGCCTGGACGTGGCCGGGCAGGTGTCCCCTCCAAGGCTACTTCTCTCCCACCTAGTGCCCTGTGTGCTGACCCTCAACCAGGATGGCACCGTGTGGGTGACAGCTGTGAAGGCCGTGTGGGCACTCACCTTGGGCCAGGTGAGTGGGTGGGCCTGCAGGTGCTGGAGGGTGCGGGGGGCTATGCCTCCACACTCGGGAGGGCCACCTTGCTGTGGGCAGGTATGAGGGCACAGCCGTGGGCCCAGTGCTGTGAGTGGCACCGCCACAGTTGCCCGCACTGCCTTGTCGCCCTGAAAGAGCGCACAGGCCCCTAAGCCCTCAGAGTACCCCGTGCTGGCAGGGGGTGCCAATGCCGTGCAGGAAAGACCCGCTCCTGCCCCTCCCCTCCTGCCTCGTCCCTGCAGCCCCCAGCAGCAGACTCCCCTCTTCTTCAGGGACCCCCTCAAGCAGCAGGCACAAGGCAGCGCGGCCCCACCCCGTCTGCTGGCCGTGTGCCCGCCTGCCTGCTGACACCAGCCCCCTTTTCCAGTTCGCAGTGTTCTACAAAGGGGACGAGTGCCTGGGCAGTGGCAAGATCCTGCGCTTGGGGCCGTCTGCCTACACCCTCCAGAAGGGCAAGAGCCAGTCCAGGGCAGCCAAGGGCCCTGGCAGTGGCCCCAGCCTGGGTCCTGTGCGCTGATTGCCGGCCGCTGCCCACCGCTGCTGTACCGCTGCAGGGAGGCCCCGTGGGGATGTGAAGAGCACGCCTGAGCTGGCAGCCGGTGGGCAGGTCGGTTGGTGGGGGTCAGGCTGGTGGGCCAGCCAAGGCTCCAGAAAGCCTGGCAGCCCGGGGAGGTCCAGGAGGGCAGCCCTGTCTTCTCCACATCAGCTCTGGCCAGAAGCATCTGCGGCTGGGGCTGTCCCAAGTGCCTGTTTCTGGAGTGGCAGTTTTCTGCCTGCTGAGCCGGCGAGGGGCGGGGCGGAAGGGGCTGTGTGGGTAGCTAAGAGACGGTGGACAATAAAAACGATGTCTGCCATGGAGTCTGCAGCTTGTCCAACGAGAACCAGGAGCCTGGGTCATGCCCCAGAGCAGGCTGGGCCGGGGGTGGGGGAGGCCAGCTTGCCAGAGCTGGTTTTATGAGGCCCGTGGCCTGTGGTTCCAGCCTGGCCCTTGGAGGGCGTTTTGAGTGCTTTCTCCCTCCATGTGCTCAGCTAGAGACTGGCCACTGCCCCAGAGAGGAGGGGGCAGCTGGGTCAGCAGGAAAGTGGCCCTTTTGGGGCGGGCACATTTGCTAGGTAGGGCCACAGCTGCTACCCTGCTGCCTCTCACTTCCTTGAACCCTAGCTCAGGGAAACTAGGCAGGCAGGTGGGTCAGGACCCCAGGTTATGGACCCCAGAACTCCAGCCCCTGGTCCTGGGCGATGCTGCCAGGTGGGCCCTGCACCTTGGGCTCCAGGCAGGCTCCTGTGGGGTTGGAAGCTCGACTGCCAGGTCTCCCCTGGATGAGGAGGGCATAGGCAGGTGGCACAGGTTTTCTGCCCACACCAAGCAAGTGCCGTTGCATGGCTCAAAGGCATGGATGGGACCCCACCTTCAGATGCTCCCGCCACATGGGGCTCCTGGCCTTGTAGTCCAGAGCTGCCAAGACAAGGGGCAGGGCTTCTGGTGCCAGCATGGCAGGACCTGGGTTGGGTGCCTCCCCAGGATGGAGGCCAGGGCCTTCCCGCCTCTGCCAATTCCAGCGGCCTCTGCCCCCCCAGCCTGGGAGCCGCTCTCAGCAGAGGGGCACAGCCGCAGCAGGCTGGCTGCTGGGCCTGGGGCTGTGGGCTCCTTGGACGCAGCACATGTGCACACAAGTGTGCAGACAAGCACACACATGCACGCGACCCCAGGGCCGTAGTCTGGCCTGACGTGGGCCTCCCTGGGACCCACACCTGCTGGCGAGGCTGGGAGGTGGGGGACCTTGGGGTGACCAGGGCGCTGTGTGTGAGGAGCCCCAGAGGACTGAGCAGAGCTAGGATGTCTGGCTGTAGTTTTGGAAAAGCCAAGGTGTGAGGTGCAGGTGGAGGGGTGCGAGCAGGGGCTGCGTTTAGGATCCTGGAGGTCAAGGATGGAGTTTGCTGATGGGCTCTGCCTAGAGTGTCACGGTAGAGGCTCCGTGGCTGGAGTCTGGAGTTGACATTGGCCCTGATGGGGGTGGGGTGGGGTAGGATGGGGTGGGGTGAGGTGGGTGGTGGGTGCCGCAAGTGGGGCATGGCCGGAGGAGTTTCTTAGCCTGGTGCCTGGTGAGGGTGAAGGGCTGATGGCAGCCAGCAGTGGGGTAGGGGCTGGGCCCCAGCCTGGACGGGAGCCCCCCGCTGGATCCAGCTTAGCAGGGGTTGCTCAGCCCTGGCCAGGAGGCAGACAGCAGCTTGGTGTCCGCTCTGCAGATACCGCGGGGTGGTGGGCACTAGGCGGGCCCCAGGGGAACCTTAGTCCAGCCGGGCAGGGGGCTGAGTGCCACCTCTGTTCTGTCAGCCCCAGGGTAGCCAGAGCCTGTCTTGAGCTCAAGGTCCCTTGATTTCTAGCCTGGTGGCTGGAGCCACATACCTGGGAACTGAGATCTGGGGGTGGCCCATTGGGGTGCCCCACTGTGCCCACCCTGACCCGAGGCTGGCCTCCTGCAAAGAGAAACCCAAGCAGGAGACTGGGGCTGCCAGGTGGGCCTGAGCACTGGGCTGGCAGGGGCAGGCTGCCCTGCCTGGCCTCTGGAGGACCCTGCCTGTCCTGCCAGCCTGCCACCTGGCCCCCAGTGGAGGGGACGCAGGAGGGCACAGGCCTGCTGCCCAACCTGGGAAGGCCTGGGGCAAGAGCTCTGGGATAGGTGTAGGGTCCCAAGGGCAGATGTGGCTGGTTGGCTGCTGTGGGCCACCCCCTCCCTCCCCAGGATTCCCCAGCACCGGGCCGGGAAGATGCCAGAAGACCTGGGGATAGGCCAGAAGGGTGCCCAGGAGGGCTGGGGCCGAGAAGTGGGGGAGGCACCCTTAGCTGCCAGCACCCGCCACTCGGGGGTGGGGTGGGGGAAGCTGGGGTCCTGCTCGCTGTCCACGAAATCATTGCCCTCCTTGCCAAGCCTGGCCAGACCCTCCCACCCAGGGCCCTCCCTGCTGATGCCTCCCCAGTTCCAGAGTAGTCTCTAGAGAGGCAGAGCTTAGCACACGGCTCTTGACACCAGTGAGACACACCTGGTCCTCCCTCCTGCCCCCAGCACCCCCAGCTGTTGCCCCAGAGCCAACTTGCACCTGCTTCCCCACAGGTGCAGCAGCACGGGGTGTTAGCACATTTCTGGATTTTGTCTGAAACAAACTGGTGTCTCACTCTTGAGATCGTGCTTTCCTCAGGAGTGGGTTCCGGCATCTTTCCCTACGTGGAAGTGGAATCTGTTTCTGTCCCGGGACCTGTGGCTGCCGTTTCTCCCTTTTTCTCACAGACTTAGGGAGATGTAAGCTGCAAATATTTTTTCCCAATTGATTTTTGTTTTTTCGTCTTGGACTGTGCAGAAGGCTGTCTTTTGGTGCTTAAAGAAAACAATACATTCTCTTCTTGTAGTCATAAACTATTTGAGAAATAATGGCTAAAACACCCCCAAATTTAATGAAAGACATAAATTTGCAGACTCAAGCTCAGAAAACCCCAAACAGTACATGCTCACCCAGGCTGTGACAGGCATGAAGGAGAATGGGCAGAAAGTTCCAGAACAGTGCCCCTTCCAGAACTGCCTTAGAAATGGGGAGGGGACAGGTAAGTGTGGGGAAAACCAGTAAACAGAAATACAAATGCAAAAATCTTAATTTATTGTAGACTCTTCTCATTTTTGTTGCAATTCCAGTGTTTTGAACATTAATAAATATACATTTGTTAAAACTTCCAGTGTCTAACCTCTCATAAAGTGTTATGTCATAAAAATAGGTTTGTTTTTCTCTTTCAATAAAACTGGCAATTTCTTCTTTCTTTTTTGGTAACAGTTCTGATTGAATTAAAAGCCATACCTCAAGGGGCAAATCCCACTGCAGAGCAGACATGGAGGGGATGTTCCGACACTTCCAATACCTTTCTACAAGTGTCCTCAGCAGACAGCGTCTGGGTTCTTCACTAGGCCACTCACCTGCTAAGGCACACTGACCATTCCAGTGCGAGGACTTGGGGCTCTCCTGATTTTCAGGTTGCTTTTCGTGACATGGAAAGGGACGTTCTTACTCTTCTGTGTAGTCATTTGGTAGCATCGCATTTTCCAGAGTAAGATTTAAAACGTACGGAGTACGAAAGGCTTGGCTTTTGCTTAGTTTTCATAGTCTGTGGTTTCTCAGCTCTGGAAGCGGCTGTGCTGATTTATCTGGACACTTTATTTGAAGAGCAGGAAACACTGAAGTAAAACGTGTGGTGATTCCGGGCCCTCCCACAGCCCCTCAGGCCACACTGTGCCAAGGCTGTGGGACCTGCACAGCTGGGCCTTGGTGGGAGTTTCACTGAACAGCGTGCCGCGATTCTGTCCCTTCCCACACTTGGCCATTTGAAGCAAATGCAGGAACTGCTAAGACTGGGCTCCCGGCTGCATGGGGGGCTGCAGCGTCTAAAAGAGCTAAAACTGGCAGGAAGGAACGAGGCATTGTGGGAGGCTGCAGGCCTCTGTCTGCATCACCAAGGACAGGCGCAGCGGGACAAAGGAGCTCCCCAGCTGCAGTCCCCGCTGGCCTGGAAGGGCTCCAGGGGCCCTGGGGACATCTACCACAACCCTGCGGCCACCGAGTGCTCCTCCAGGAAGCTGCCAGCCCCATCCGGCCACATCGGCCCAGGACGGACACGCTGGAAAGCAGGGGCCCAGGGCTTCCTCGCTGAAATCGGCAGTGGGAACTCCTGTCAAATGACATCATTTTAAACCCTCACTCCTGGCGCGCTTCACACCTTGGATTGCTAGGAAATTGGTTACGTCGATGTGTGCCAGGTTCAAGTACGGTTGTGCAATCATTTTTAGGTAAAAACAGCTATCACTTCAGATATGTCTCGACATCGATGATTCAGTACAATGTAAGATGCACACAGGGTTCATGTTCCCAGGTCCCGTGCAGACACAAACATCCCTACACCTTTTCCACAGAACAGGGCCATCTGCTGTCAGACCAGCAGAGCCTTGGCAAAGGCCGGCGAGGCTGTGGCCATGGCCGCCTGCAGAGATGCCTGCAGGGGCGGCCGGGCCCTCGTCCTCTCTGCCCGGGGTCCCTGAGCCCCGGCAGGCCGCCAGCCAGCTGCTGCCCCCTCTGGCTCCAAGCTCTCTTCTGCCCGGGCTGCAGCTCCACTTTGGCTCCTTCCACAGTCCCGGGACTGAGCTGGGCCTGCCCGAGGCCACGTCTCTGAATGCTGGCGACTTTGGCACTGGTCTCGGGGTCCGATGCCCCGAGCCCTGGGGAGCTGCTGGGGCTTTGTGTATGAACTGTCCGTCATGCCCATCTGGGGCTGCCACCACGAGGACACACACCCAGCAGCGGCCCCCAAGCTCCCAGGACGTGCAGCAGCCCGCGTGGAGGTGGCGAAGCTCACTGTTTCCTGATGGTTCAAATTGAGGTTTCGTTACTGCCTCTGTGCGAGGGGAGAAGCCGCCAGGTGGCGGACGGTCAGTGAGGGCAGCCGAGGCTGCGCGGGGTGGGGGGGATGGGGACCCTGGCGGAGGGGGAGGGGGCTCTTGTGTAGAGGCGTGGCTGAGCTTGAAGGCAGGGAGAAGGTGGGGTGCTTGCCCTGTGCCACCCTAGGGCTCCCCACAGCCTCTTGGCAGGTTGCTGGTGGAGACTCCCACCCCTTGTGAAGCAGGGAGGTGCCCAGCAGGGCCTTGGCACTCAAGTGAGGAGCAGGGCGCAAGGGGCCACGCCTGCGAGGTGGGGTGCAGCACGGGCAGGATTCCCATGGGCTTGGCAGGGCGGGTGAATCCAGCCCCCAGGGGCGTGAAGTGGGCACCTGGCAGCCCTGAGCCAGAGGCCCCTCCCCTGTGCCACCTTCCGCCACAGGCCCCGTCCTTGCTACCTGGGCTCTCCTCTCCGCTTGGGGGTCCCGCCCCACAGCCCCCTTCTGAGCGCACAGCCCCTCTCTGGGCCCCCCGGCCGACCCCGCGGCGGGCCGCACTCACTCGGAGTCAGAGCCGTCGTGGGCGCTGCCTGTCCGCACGCTCATGGCCACTCCGTTGAGGGGCCCGTGCCCCGGCTCCCTTGGCGGGGTCTTGACGGGGATGCCGCGGTCCGCGGAGCCCAGGGAGGACGCCCGTGAGGAGCCGGGGCTCCGCTCGCAGCCGGCCAGCCTCTCCCGTAGCCGGCTCTGCAGGCCCTGCTCGGTCAGCGGGGGCGGGTAGGCTGCCCTGTTCTTCAGGATGCCTGGCGTGACGCGGAAGGCTGCACGGCCTCTGCCGAGGGGTGGCTTCTGCCGAGGGGCTGCCCTCCTCACTCCCCACCGGGAGGGCTGGGCCGATGGCCACCTCTAGCCGCCCAGACCCCTCTGCCACGCCCCCGGCGCCCGGCACTCACCTTTCCTCTGCTCCAGGGGCTGGCTGCTGGGCACTGCCACCGGCGCGGCCAGGCCCTGGTGCTCGTCGTCTGGGGGGCAGTCACCGGGGTGAGCGCCCTGGGCCTCCGGGTGCAGCTCCACGCTGACCTTGGTCTCCACCTTCAGCCGGGGCTTCTCGCAGGGCCCCTCACTGTCGCTCCTGGCCACGCTCCCGTCCGGCCAGCTGGCGTCAGCGTCCACTGAGGCACGAGAGTCCCTCACCAACCACAGGTCCCGCCCCCTGGAAAGTTCCGGGTCTCCCCGCGGCTGGGCACATGGATCTTGGCCCTGACTCCAACACCCAGGCCTGCAGGCCTGGCCGGGCTGCACCCACCAGGTGGGGAAACAGAGGCCTGGAGAGGGAAAGCCCTAACGGGGTCCCCAGCTGCAGCCCCCAACATGCAGCAGTCCCCACTTGGTCCCCGCAGGCTTTGCCCTACAGTCAGCTTGTGGGGGTTCATGGACGGGCCAGAGCCCCCACCTGTTTCGTGGCAGCTCCGCAGGTGTGTCCTGGGATGCGGGAAATACCCACCCGGCCTGCTCTGTGGCAGCGTCACAGTCCGCCCTCCTGAGTGCACCCTCTCACCTTTGGGGGTGCTGTGGACAGGGCCACGGGCGTGGGACTGAGCCGGGTCCCACTTGTCATCGGCTGCCACCCCGTCATCTTCACTGTCTGATGAGTGTGAGGAGGCGTAAGAGCTGCTTTGCTCGTCGAGGGACAGCTCGCTGTCCGAATCCGAATCGTGGCCTACAGGTGGGCGGCAGGGACAAGGAGGCTCAGGCCGGTGGGGGGGCCCTGCCATGGGCCTTTGAGGCCGTCAGGACTGAGGCCTCCCGGGGCACCACCACCCACCCTTCTCCAGGGGTGGACATTCACTGGGGCCAAGGGTATGTGGGACAGGCTAGGAGCTCCTAGCTGACCGCCGGCCGGCTGTGGACGCACACTCAAGGGGACACACAGGCGAGGAGTCCTCCGCCGGGGAGAGACATACCGTGGGGCTTCTTGGAGCTCCTGCGCACCAAGGACAGGTCCAGCTCCCCGTGGCCGCCCCGCGCCGGCCTGGAGGCCACGCTGAGCTTCTGCGCTCCTTCGTCCCTAGAGAGAGTGGGGCGAGTGCTCAGCGTCCCTGCCCAAAGGACAGGCACACGGGGTCACCGACGCCCGCCCAGCACCATGGCACGTGCCAGGCCCATGGGCTCCGGAAAGATCTCCGCACGCTTCTAAGCTCCGTTCTGATCAACCACAGCAGAGACGGAACAGACGACCCTGCCTGGCCCGTGGGGGAAGGACACAGCGTGGTGCGTGGCCACTGGCGGCGCTGGCCTGGGCGCCCAGGTGAGCGGGGGCGGGCGCAGCCTGACCTGACGGTGCTGTCCAGCGAGGCGGTGGACTCGCCCAGGGCCGTGCGGTACATGGCGGGCTCCTCGCTGTGTGTGTTGTTGCAGTTGAGGGAGCGCTGGGGGGAAGGCGGCCAGTGACCAGCAGAGCCAGGCGGCCGCAGACAGCGGCTCGACTCCCGATAAACCCAGGACGCCAGCGCCCCGGCCACTGGACAAGCCGGCACAGTCCGGAGGACCGTGCTGCCGACAGGGTCTCACAGCGGCTCCTGGCTCGAGGGGTCTCTCTCACCCGTGGCCCCCCAGGCCTCAAGAGGGGAGGCTGTGATAAGCCAAACCCACCAGCAATTCCGCTTGTTTCCAGGCCCACTCTGAGGGCGTCAGGACTGGTGCTGCGTCCCACCCACGGCTCCGTGGTGCCCTTTGTAGGGGGCGCCGAGGCCACGCGAGCTGGACCTGACCCTCCGTCCCCTGCAGGCCCCTACCGTCAGCAGCGTGGCCCTGGTGGCGGCCGAGTCGTCCGGGTGCAGCTTCCTCCCGGCCAGCACCCCCTTCAGGTGCTTGCGGACCTCCCCGTTCACCACGCAGTGGAACAAGAGGACGAAGAGGCCCTGGGCGAGGAGCGAGGGTTGGCACTGGGTGCGGCCCTCGGGCCACGAGCTGGGGTGGCAGGAGCGGAGACCCCCGGGCGCCTGCCGCCCACCCACCCCCACTGACCGCGGGCGTGGTGCCCCATGGGCGCACAGAGCCCACCTGGCTGCGCGGGCCGAGGGTGACCCTACTGGGCCCATGCTGGGCGCCCTCTGCTTGTGGGAGCCGAGACAGCCCGGGTGGGGCCTTCCAGCCCTGGGGGCATCGGAGTCGGCTTACCGGGAAGCCCCTGGTGACCCACTCCCGCAGGGGTGCAAGAGGAACTGACGCTGGCCTGGCCACAGCTCGTCTTCCCCCAAGTATGGCCAAGAAGACGTGTCCTCACGGACAGGGGACAAGGGGGAGAGGGTTTCCTCTTCGGGGGGGCCCGTGGGTGCCGAGGCCTCGCCTAACCTGGGCCCAGGCTGAGGATGTGCAGAGACTACTCGGGGACACGGGGCGGGCGACCTCCCCAGGGCCCCTCGGCCACTCAGCATTAGGGGGGCCAAGGGAGGGCCGCGCCCCGAGCCGGCCTACCTGTAGGCAGCTGAAGACGGCGAAGAGGTAGTGGAAGGCCAGCACGTCGCTGTTGACCATCAGCAGCCCCAGCAGCCAGGCCGCGCCCACCAGCAGCAGCAGGACGAAGGCCGTCCTCAGGGCGCTGCGGGCAGGGGCGGGGGCGCCTGAGGGCCAGGGCCGCTCACCCTCTCCTGACCCTTCAACCCCCCAGACTCTTCCTTGCTCATAAAGGGAAACAAGGCAAACATGGGAGGGGATGGGGGGTGGCAATCAAATGAGCAAATAATTAAGAAACAACAGCCGCGGTCAGGCTGGGCCATAGCCCACAGCGCCCCCAACCAGCTGGGAGAGGCAGCAGGCTGGGTGCATGGAGGGTGCTAGCACCTGTGAGACTTGAGGATGCGCTGCAAGGGGCAGAGGGAGGGGCTGGGAGCCCACCTGGGTTCGGTCCAGGATCAGCCCCTCACCAGCCACGTGACCTGGGTAGGGGTGTCCTCGCTGCCTCGGTTTCCCCGCATGGCACTGGTTAGGGACACTGAACCCCCCCCCCCGCTCCTGACCTTATCTGATACCATGGCCTCCCCAGCCCGGGAGGACAGAGCCTGGGGGTCTTTCCTAGCCCCCCAGCTAGTCGGCCACGGAACCCCACTGGCCCCGGTCGGCCCCCAGCCCCACCGGTCAGGGTCAGGGTCAGCACTGACTTACACAACCCTTGTTCTTTCATAGTAACGATGCTTTCTTTGGCAGGAAACCTTTGCAGACAGAACAAAAATAACCGTATTGACCTGAAACACAAAGCAAAACAGTAAAAAGTCAGGTGGCCGACGTGTCCAGTGGTCAGAGTGGGGCCTTCAGAGCTGCAAGCTCTGGTCTTGTTCACTCGGTCAGGGGAGGTTTGGCGGCGGCGGCACGTCTCTGGGGCCGTCCAGAGCCAGGCCGCAGCCCTCCACCCAGCTGCCTGCGGGCACCTTCCTGGGCTGGTGGGCAAGCAGGCTCAGCAGTGAGTGGGGGGAGCTTGGAATTCAAGGTCAGAAACCTGGCCGCTGCCACGGGGACCCCTGAGCTGCAGGCCCCGTGACGCCCCAGTACTCACGACGATGACTGTGCCGACAGGCCCAGCGAAGCTCCAGATCAACGTGTCGCGAAGGGACAGCCAGCAGAAGTCGGGGTTCCCGTAGCCCTGGGGGTCCAGGCCCACTGCGAGTCCTGGACAAGGGGGGGTTGCGTGAGGGAGAGGACCCCTGAGGGACCAGGGTGGGGACTGAGGAGCGTGGGCAAGTGTGGGAGCCGCTGGCCAGGGAAGCGCACAGTGGTCCCTCGGCGCCAAACCCCAGGACCTGCCAGGCCCACGAGGGAGACGTGGGAGAGCCAAGCTCATACTTGGGGGCGGCTCCAAGAACAGGCAGAAACCGGCAGGGACGCGGCAGAGCTCGTGGCAGAGAGGTCAGGGCTCACGGAGGAGTGGGGTGGAGATGATGGGGCTCATGGGGGCCCGGGTAGCTGCTGGGCAGAGCACTGGGGGCAGTGAAGCCCCCCCACCCAGTGCCTCCAGCCTCTGGACTATGGAGAAGGGAGGTCAGCTCGTCGTTTTGGGAATGCAAGCTGGACTCCTAGAAGCAAATGTTGACTTTCTAATAAAGAAAAAGTGTGCTGAGGAGCCCATTCTCTTCTATTCATCCATCCATAGAGCCAGACACGCTGCCCGCCCACCCACCCATCGATCCAACCACCCATCCATCGATGAATCCATCTACTAACCTACTGACCCATCTACTCACCCATCTTCCCATCCATCCATCCACCCATGAATCCATCTATCCATCCACCCATCCACCCATCGATGCATCCATCTACCATCCATCAATCCATCTACTCATCCCTCCATCCATCCATCTATCCACCCAGCCAGCCAGCCATCCTTCCACCCACCCACCCGTCCATTCATCCGATTCTCCATTGAGTGGGCAGACACTGGCTTTGTGTCTGTTAAGTGCTAAAACATATTCTGGGCCCATCTCTCAAGGAGTAAAACCCTGCAGGAGACAGTGTTTCCCAGGTGGGGACTGAGTGATCTGGGGACCTGCTCCACTGAGGACCGATTAGAGATCGGAGCTGGGTACTCAAGACAGAGGAGCCACCCAGATGGAGAGGACAATGGCTGCCTGCTCAGCTGTCAGTGCACCGAGACGGGGGCCCAGGCCACCGCCTCCCGCACCTGTGATGACGGCCGGAAGGCCCCAGCCCACGACGTAGTAGAACCTCATGGGGCCCGTGTCGATGTTGCGTGCCTCGGTCAGCATGCGGTAGATGTGCAGGCCCTCCACGAAGGTCCAGGCGAAGGCACTCATGTAGACGTAGTGCAGGACGATGGCGATGACCGTGCACAGGAACTGTGGCGCGGAGGACAGCGGCTCAGGGGAGAGGAGGGCGGCCGGGGGCAGGGGCCCAAGCGGCCAGGGAGTGGGACCAGGCCCAGCGCCTTCAAGCCTGGGCGTCTGTCGAGCGAGTTGCTTTTCTACTTCACCCTGGAGTTGCTAAGCGCCAGCGTTCGCGGGCTGCCAGGCACCCAGCGTGGATGGGCAGGCAACGGGGAGTGAGGCCCCTGGGGCCCCTAAGGGACCCCTCCTCAGCGGGGCCACCGTCCTGAGTGCAGCCTGGGGCGGGGTGGGCACAGCATCCAGCGTTTCCGAGAGAAGCTGGATTTTCTCATGGTGCTTCCCCATTTTCAGAGGTCGGCATCTAATTTTAAAAATGTAATCAGCACCGCGGTGGCGCGGCTGCTTGGGCTGTGCCCGCCAGGCGGAGCCCCCAAAGCCCCCAGGGCACGGAGGGGCAGCGAGGGGCAGGAGCGAGCGCGGCGCCAGGACCGTGGCTGTGAATACTCAGAAGCGGATCCCCACCCGCGTCGGCCTGGCGCAGCCTCGTTTTCCCCAGCGCAGAAGGAAGGGGGCGGAAGCACACGCTCTGCTTCCTGTCCCCCACGGGGGGGGCGGCGTGTCCGGCCCGTGGCCCGAGAGCGTGGGGAGAGCACATCGGCTCAGGGCCGCTGAGGGCAGGGCAGGGCAGCCCGTCCCCCGCCCCAGGGCCGCTCCTGCCCAGCCACCGGGCGCCAACGCGCTGTGAGGACGGCGGCGGCAGCGGCCGTGGGGGGCTCACGGCTCCGTGGATCAGCCCAGGGCCCCACACAGGCCCTTCTGGAAGGAGCTGCCAGGCCAGGGTGCCGGAGGCCGGTCGGGGGGGGGGCGGAGAGGAAAGGCCCTGACCACCCCCCACGGGGAGCGGGGCCCCTGCCTGCTCTGTCCAGTCTCCCGGGAGTCCCAGCGTCTGCACGAAAGAGACACCCTGACCCCGAAGGACACGACAGGGTGCCCGAGTGCCCCGAGGGGCCGAGCCGGGCGGCAGGAGCGCAAGCTCGCGGGTGGTGAGAAGGGCGCCAGGTTCTTTCCAGAAGCATAAAGCCCAGAGGGGCGGGGGACCTGGGTGCAGGGCGCGCCGGGCAGGCAGGAGGCAGGAGGGCGGAACCTTCCGTCGACGGCGAGCACGCCCGGGCAAGGGGAGCCAGGCAGCCCCACGTGAGACCCCCAGGTACCCTGCGTGGGGAGCGCGGCTGCCTCAGGACGGGGAGGAGGCGTGAGGTTTGCTGGCCGGTTCCTGAAATATGTGAAAAGTAAACCCACAAAACCTTCTGAAGCCGAAAAAAGAGAAGTGCCAGGGCCAGGCCGATTCCCGCCGGCTCCTGCACCCAGCCTCCCGCGGGGTGTGAGAGCCCACAGAACACCCACCCAGGGCAGGCTGGACGCCAGGCCCCAGGCCGCGCCCGCCTCCGCCTGGCGCTCCCCCCTCCTGGAAGCAGCCCACCTCGCTGGAAGGGGTCTGAGTGGATCACGCGGCTTCCAAGTCTCCCCACAAGATCGGGCGCGGGCCGGGGCGTAGCTGGGGGGCGCGGGCCCTGCCGGGGTGAGCGCTGGGGGGGCCACCCCTCAGTCCAGGCCCACTCAGCCCAGCACCCCGACTTGCCTGATGAGCGCTTCACGGTCTGTCCCCGCGCGCTGGGCTGGCACGCGATGTCGCTGCTGAGCGGCCACAAGTCCACCGATGGAACCCCGCAGGGTGGGAGGACCCCCGCCGCCCGCCTCCCCCTATGAGGTGGGGGTCCGGCCTCTGCAGGAGGGGCCTGCCCAGAACAAGGGAGCAGCGGCCCTGACCAGCTGGCTGGAAAACACCACCTGCCTTTCCGCTCCGCTTCCTCTTTCCCATTCTGTCCCATGGACCATCTCCCTGTTGGCGCTGGCAGGTGCCTCCCCCAGGGGCTGAGCCTTGGTCTCAGGCAGCAGCACTCTCCCCGCTCGGGCCCCCTCCGCCTCTCCAACGTCTCCTGCCTTCGCCGACCGGCTGGTCCAGCCCTGGGCCCTTCTCTCTGGGCCTCAGCCTGTGATGGTCCTTCCTGGCCTTTGGGCTCGGCTCTTCCATGTGTCCAACCCTTGCCAGGGTCATGTCTCCAAAATGCCAGCCTGGCTGGGGTCCCCACGGTACCCCCTGCTCATGCAGAAGGAAGGGGGCCCCAATGGGTCCCCCGACTTCTGGCGTCTGTCCCTGGAAGGCAAGCGGGTGGTCTGCTCAGCCCTCCCCTGCCCCTGGGCTCGCCCCCCAGACTGCCATCCTGACACCTGACCCTCACACGCCCGCCACCCACGCTCCAGTCCGGAGTGGGCCCCGCGCGGGCAGAGGGGAGGTCGTCCTGGAATCTGGGTCTTCGACAGGTCGACAGTGATGCTCGGCGGCAGGCCATGGCCCACTGCCCCCACGCGGGAAGTCCAGGCCCGGCTCACCCGGAAGATGAGGACTGGGCTGGAGCCCCCGCTGGACCTGCAGGAGTCCCCACGAGGCAAGTGCCCCCACCAGCCAGCCTCCCCCCTCCCCAGGGCTGGTCTCCGTGACGGCAGAGGAAATCACACACACCCCGGCGGCAAACTGCCGAGGACCTCAACAGGCGAGCCGGGCCAGGAGTGGGGTTTTGGCCATGATCTCTAGGTGGCGGGATGTCTGCGGCACGTCCGGCGGTCCCACTGCCGCGCCGCCATCCACTCCCTAACCGTGTGCCTGGGGAAGCCCCGAGGGAGCTGAGTCCGGGTGTCCCCCCCTGTAAAATGCGGAGGGTAGCACCAACCAGGCTAGAGGGAGGGTTAGAGGAGACGAGCGGGGCCGGGGAGCCCTGAGGCGTGCGCGCACGCGGCAGAGCGGGGACTGCTGGGAGCCTCAAGTGTGGATGCTACAAATGGAGGGTCTTCCCCTCCGCCCCGTCGTGCTTGTGAGCCGCCGCCAACCCCTCCTGTGCAGTCCCGGCCCGATGCTGTGGGGACCTTGCCCCCGGCCACCGTCCCACCCTGGCTCCCAACCTCTCGTCTCTCAGGTGCCTTAACTTTGACATCTACACGCTCACGTTCTGTAAAAGCCCACCCATCCCAGGCCCCCTTCAACCGCAGCCATGTCTTCTCTCCTGTCCACAGACCACTGACTCTTCTGACGTGCTCTCTGCTCTCCATCTCAGTCTCTTCCACCCACTCCTTTTGAAATTACGTTTTCTAGCACTCTGTGGTGGGCACAAGGAAATGCAACTGATTTTAAATATATCAATCGCCAATGAGGACTTCCAGGAAGATGGAAAGACACTAGAAAGACATGGAACTCTCTTCTCCAGAAAAATAGCTGTAGGACAGGCTGAAACAGACCAGAAAAAGATCTTCTAGGGTTTAGGACACAGAAGGCTGGACACTGTCCAGAGGAGAAAGGGACAAAGGAGGGAAATCACGACGACAGAACTGTGAGTTAACCAGCGGCTGCTGCTGCCGGCACCCCCCTCCCCCCACACTAAAGACTCTTCAGACTTCTCCGGCCTCTGGGCCTGCGACTACAGACAAAGGGGCTCCAGGGATCCACCACCCCAGGAAAGGGGAGAGAGAGGGGCACAGCCTAAGGCTGACTGAGTCTCTGACCCACAAATTTGGTCTGCTGTGTCCCAGGAGCCCTTCCAGGCCAAGTGGGACTACACAATGGTTTGCCCTGGGGGCCAGCAAAGGGCTAAAGATACATGACCCTCCCAATCTCCTTCTCTACAAACCTGGAATGACCATTGAGGACTCAGAAGGGAGTGGAAATATTTCCTAGCCAGGAAAAGGGAGGGGGCTGCCAGAGAAGGCTGGAGGACTGTCTCAGAGAAAGTTTGAATGACAAGGCCCTTAGCCTCCAGGCAGGAAGCTCTATCACATTGATCCTGTCTGTGTTGCAACAAATACACTCAGACCAGGCACTGAAATGAGAGCTGCAAAAAGCGCCATCTGCTGGCAGACCAAGGAAGTGCATGTGAGAAAATTAAAAATAATTAGGCTTTTCCCCACCTCTATAGCCTCCTTCCCTGAGGCCCGGGAAGTGAACCAACAACCAATTACTGGGTCCAGAGCCCAGTTTTGAGCAACTAGCAGGGACAATCCTAACAATCCAGGTCAAGCCAAGAATCAAAGAGTAGTGGTAACACATAGCCTCCCGCCACTAAATCCCTACAAAAGAGAAAGAAATTAAGCTTCTGAGTAAACTACATCCTAATCAGATGCCTAGACATCAGCAAAAAATTACAAGCCATACTAAGAAAATACAAGACGTGGCCCAAGAAAAGGAATACATCAAAGTCCCAGAAGAGATGCAGAATTTGAAAGAACTAATCACCAAGATGAGCACAAATTTCCAAAATCAAATTAATGAGGTGAAAGACAATATGGTTAAAGAAATAAATGACATCAGGAAGACATTGAGTGAATGCAAAGAAGAATTTGAAATCCTGAAGAGAAAAGTAACAGAGCTCGTGGGAATGAAAGACACAATAGATGAGATAAAAAACACTTTAGAGGGAAGCGGATGTGGCTCAAGTGGTTGGGCATCTGTCTACCATATGGAAGGACCTGGGTTCGATCCCTGGGTCCTCCTGGTAAAATAAAAAGGCGAGCAGGCAAGCCGGGCCCCTGCGCAGAGAGCCAGGCCCATGTAGACACACGGCAAGCCAGGCAGCAAGATGATGACGCAACAAAAGAGAGAAGAGAGACGCAGGGGAGAGCCAAGACGAGATGCGCCAGAAACCAGGAACTGAGGTGGTGCAAGTGACAGGGTGCCTCTCCCACATTGGAGGTCCCTAGGATCGAATCATGGTGAAGCCAGGAAAAGGAAAATGAGAAGAGAAGGCAAGGAACAGACACAGAAGATCACTCAGTGAATGGACACAGACAGCAAGTGGGCAGAACCCACAGAACTGTACACCAAAAAAAAAAAGTTAACTAAAAAAAACCACATTAGAGGCATGCAATAGCAGACTCAAAATAATAGAAGAAAGAATAAGTGATACCGAAGACAGAGCAGCTAAAATTGAAGAGAGAAAAGAACAGAGAGAGAAAAGGATGGAAAAAAATTGAGCAGGGGCTCAGAGAGTTGAATGACAACACAAAACGCAAGAACATACGTGTCATGGGAGTTCCACAAGGAGACGGGAAAGGAAAAGGGGCAGAAAGAGTATTTGAGGAAATAATAGCTGAAAATTTCCCAACTCTCATGAGAGAAATGAACATACATGTCCAAGAAGCACACCGTACCCCAATCAGAATAAATCCAAATAGACCTACGCCAAGACACATACTACTCAGAATGTCAAATGTCAAAGATAAAAAGAAAATTCTCAGAGCAGCAAGAGAGAAGCAAACGATCACGTACAAGGGACATCCAGTAAGACAGTGCAGATTTCTCTTCAGAAACCATGGAGGAGAGAAGACAGTGGTATGATACAATTAGGAAACTGAAAGAGAAAAACTGCCAGCCGAGAATTCTTTATCCAGCAAAACTGTCCTTCAAATATGAAGGTGAGTATAAAATATTCACAAACAAACAGAAACTAAGAGAGTTTGCAAAAAAGAATCCACCTTTGCAGGAAATATTAAAGGAAGCCTTAGAACCTGAAAGAAAAAGACAGGAGAGAGAGGCTTGGAGGAGAGTATAGAAGAAAGAAAAGCAGAAACGATAACCAAAAGAGTAGAAAGACAAAAATATATGACGTATGAAAACCAAAGAATAAAATGGTGGAAGTAAATAGTTCATTTCCATTAATATCATTGAATGTGAATGGATTAAACTCCCCAATCAAAAGATACAGGCTGACAAAATGGATTAAAACACATGAGTCATCCATATGCTGCTTACAAGAAACTCACCTTAGACCCAGGGATACAAAACGGCTGAAAGTGAAAGGTTGAAAAAAGATACTCCACGCGAATAGTAACCAAGAAAGAACAGGGCTAGCTATACTAATATCAGACAAAACAGACTTCAAATGCCAAAAAGTGATAAGAGATGCGGAAGGCCATTATATATTAATAAAAGGGACGATCCTCCAGGAAGATATAACAGTCATAAATATCTACGCACCTAACCAGGGTACCCCAAAATATATGAGACAAACTCTGGCAAAACTGAAGGGAGAAAAAGATATTTCTACAATAATTGTTGGAGACTTCAACACCCCACTCACATCATTAGATAGAACAACTAGACAGAAGATCAACAAGGAAACAGAGAACTTGAACAATATGATAAACAAGTTAGACCTAATAGACATATACAGAACACTGCATCCAAACTCAGCGGGTTATACATTCTTCTCAAGTGTCCATGGATCTTTCTCCAGGATAGACCACATGTTAGGTCACAATACAGCTCTCAACAAATATAAAAAGACTGAAATTATACAAAGCACCTTCTCAGATCATAATGGAATGAAACTAGAAATCAAAAACATGGAAGCGGCTGTGGCTCAATCAGTGGGGCTACCGTTTACCATGTGGGAGGCCCCGGGTTCGGTTCCCGGGGCCTCCTGGTGAAGGCAAGCCCGCCCGCACGGCGTGGTTGGCTGACCCGGCGAGTGCAAGCAGCAAGGGGGGTGGATAAATGAATAAATAAATTTAAAAAAATAAAAAAAGAAATAAAAAACAGACAGGAAAAAAGGAAATTCACATATGTATGGAGACTGAACAACACACTCCTAAATATTCAGTGGGTCAAAGAAGAAATTGCAAGTGAAATTAGTAAATACATTGAGACAAATGAAAATGAGAACACAACATATCAAAACTTATGGGATACAGCGAAGGCAATCTTGAGAGGGAAATTTATAGCCCTAAATGCCTATATTAAAAAACAAGAAAGAGCTAAACTCAAAAGATTTAACCGAACAACTCGAGAAACTAGTAAAAGAACAGCAAATCAATCCTGAAGCAAGCAGAAGGAAAGAAATAATAAAGATTAGAGCAGAAATAAATGAAAATGAGAACAGAAAAACAATAAAGAAAATCAACAAAACCAAAAGCTGGTTCTTTGAAAAGATCACTAAAATTGACAAACCCCTCGCTAGACTAACAAAGAAAAAAAGAGAGAAGATGCAAATAAATACAATCAGAAAAGAAAGAGGGGAAGCTACAGCTGACCCCACAGAAATAAAAAGAATCATAAGAGAATATTATGAGAAACTGTATGCCAATGAACTAGACAACCTAGATGAAATGGACAAATTCGTAGAAATGCACAACCAGCCTACATGATGCTACAAGAAATACAAGAACTTAACAAACCAATCACATTTATTTTTTTATTTCTTTTTATTTATTTATTTTTTAAAGATTTTATTTATTTACTTACTAGCCCTCCCCCCCTTGCTGCTTGTGCTTGCTATGTCCATTTGCTGTGCGTTTTTCTGTGTCTGCTCGACTCCCTTTGTTGGGTCGTCCTGCTGCATCAGCTCACCGCGCCACGCAGGCCGGCTTGCCTTCACCAGGAGGCCCCGGGAATCGAACCCGAGGCCTCCCATATGGTAAACGGGAGCCCTATCGATTGAGCCACATCCGCTTCCCAAAATTAACACCAATCCTGTTTAAACTCTTGCAAAAAATTGAAGAGGAGGGAAAATTACCCAACACATTTTATGAAGCCAACATCACCCTAATACCAAAGCCAGATAAAGATTCCACAAGAAAAGAAAATTACAGACCAATCTCTCTCATGAACATAGATGCAAAAATTCTCAACAAAATACTTGCAAATCGAATCCAACAGCATATCAAAAGACTTATACATCACGACCAAGTGGGATTTATTCCTGGCATGCAAGGCTGGTTCAACATAAGAAAATCAATCAATGTAATACACCACATTAACAAATTGAAGGAAAAAAACCACATGATCATCTCAATAGATGCAGAAAAGGCATTTGACAAAATCCAACATCCTTTTTTGATAAAAACACTTCAAAAGATAGGAATAAAAGGAAAATTCCTCAATATGATAAATGGCAGATATGAAAAACCCACAGCCAACATCATACTCAATGGGGAAAGGTTGAAAGCTTTCCCCCTAAGATCAGGAACAAGACAAGGATGCCCACTGTCACCATTGTTATTCAACATTGTACTAGAAGTTCTACCTAAGAAAATTAGACAAGAAAAAAAATTAAAGGCATCCAAACAGGAAAAGAGGAAGTAAAACTCTCATTGTTTGTAGATAACATTATTATTATTATTTTTTTTTTTTAAAGATTTTATTTATTCATTCATTTATCCCCCCCTTGCTGCTTGTGCTCGCTGGGTCAGCCAACCACGCCGTGCGGGCGGGCTTGCCTTCACCAGGAGGCCCCGGGAACTGAACCCGGGGCCCCCCATATGGTAAACGGGAGCCCTACTGATTGAGCCACAGCCGCTTCCCGATAACATGATCTTGTACTTAGAAAATCCTGAAGTATCCACGACAAAGCTACTTGAGCTAATAAATGAGTTCAGCAAAGTGGCAGGATACAAGATCAACATGTGAAAATCAGTAATGTTTTTGTATATTAGCACTGAACTATCTGAGGAAGAAATCGGGAAAAATTCCATTTTCAATATGAACAAAAAGACTCAAATACCTAGGAATTAATTTAACCAAAAAGTACTGGACCTATATGCAGAAAACTACAAAACAATGCTAAAAGAAATTTAAAAAGACCTAAACAAATGGAAAGACACTGCATGTTCATGGATTGGAAGAAAAAATATTGTGAAGATGTCAATCTTACCCAAACTGATTTACAGATTCAATGCAATACCAATCAAAATCCCAACAGCTTACTTTACAGAATTAGAGAAGGCAATTACCAAATTCATGTGGAAGGGTAAGTGCACCCGAATAGCCAAAAGCATTCTAAAAAAGAAGAGCAACGTGGGAGGGATTTCACTGCCTAACCCTGAAATATATTTCAAAGCGACAGTAACATTACTACTTCAAGACCTTGTAGTAGGTGGTGGTTTCTTGGGCCTTACACCAAAGCATGTGCAACAAAAGAAAAATAGATAAATGGAACCTCCTCAAAATTAAACACTTCTGTACCTCACAGGACTTTGTCAAAACGGTGAAAAGGCAGCCAACTCAATGGGAGAAAATATTTGGAAATTACATATCTGATAAGGGTTAATATCCAGGAGATATTAAAAGATGCTACAACTCAAAAATAAAGACAAACAACCCAATTTAAAAAATGGGCAAAAGACTTGAATAGACATTTGTCCAAAGAAGAAATACAAATGGCAAAAAACACATGAAGAAATGCTCAACATCACTCATGATTAGGGAAATGCAAACCAAAACTACAATGAGATATCATTTCACACCTATCAGAATGGCCACTATGAAAAGGACAGAGAACTACAAGTGTTGGAGAGGATGTGGAGAGATAGGAACACTTCTTCACTGTTGGTGGGAATGCAGGATGGTACAACCACTGTGGAGGACTGTTTGGCAGTTCCTAAAGAAGCTGAATATAGACTTGCCACGTGACCCTGCAATACCACTACTGGGTATATACCCAGAAGAACTGAGAGCAGTGACACGAACAGACGTCTGCACACCGATGTTCACAGCCACATTATTCACCATTGCCAAAAGCTGGAAACAACCCAGGCGTCCATCAACAGACGAATGGATAAACAAACTGTGGTCTAGTCACATGATGGAATGTTATGCAGCTGTAAGAAGCAATGAAGTCATAAAGCATATGGCAACATGGATGAACCTGGAGGACATTATGTTGAGTGAAGCAAGCCAGACACAAAAGGACAAATACTGTATGAATGCATTACTATGAACCAAATATATTGTGTAACATATTGTTTGATTAAAAAAAAAATTATATGTATCCAATACATTTGAGAAATGTATGTTTTTATTAAACTATTTTCTTTTTAGGTTTTAATTGTTTATATTTTCAATTATTAAATGTACAAAATAAAGCTAAAAAAAATCACCAATGATAGCGAACTCCTTGCTAAACCCTCCAATTACGTCTCATAACTTGTAGACTGTTCTAGATTCTTGTATGAGGTCCCTCACATCAAAGATGAATAGAAGTGGAGAGGTGGGCATCTTGTCCTGCTGCTGATTTTAAAGGCAATGTTTCTAGCATTTCCCCATTATTACTGATGTCAACTGTGGATTTTCTGGGTATGTCCTTTGTTAGGCTAAGGCATTCTTTCCTAGTCCTGTTTTGTTCAAAGTTTTTCCCGTCCATCCCTGCCTGCCTTTCTTCCTAGTCATGAATGGGTGTGAAATTTATCAAGTGCTTCTTTAACGGGTATAGACTAGTCAGGCTTTCTAATTTTTAAATGAGTTTTGACAAAAGACCTATATTTTTTCTAGGTATTTGTCCATTTTATCTAAGTTTCCAATTTATTAGCATGAAATTGTCAAAGTACTGTCTCCTTTTTCACTCCCTGTACCGTTTGCTTGTGCCTTCATGCTTCTCTTTGTCACTCGTAGGAGATGTCATCTCAAAAAAACAACTTCTGGCTTGCTTTGTCTCCTCTTGTATCCTTATTTTCTGTTTCATAGATTTCTGTTCTTACCTTTATCACCATCTTCCTCCCATTCTCTTTGGGTTTATTCAATTGTTCTTTTTCTTAAACTCAAGTTATCCCACCAGTTCAATCATTTTTAGCCTCCTCTTCTCTTATATTAGCATATCTAGTCATACATGCTCCATTTCATGCTTTTACTGCAACTTACTGGTCTTGACAGGTAATATTTTAATTATTTTTCATTTTAAAAATTTCCATTATGAAATAATTCCATTAGATTTCTTATTTATCAATTCCCCTTGAATTTTAAAAATTTGTGCTTTCTATATACACATGGAGCCCACTTTATTAGATACATAAAATTTTAGAAATGTAATATCTTTAGTATCTGCCCCTAATTTTTTTTTTTTTTCCATCTTAAAGCAGATTTTGTTCGAAAACATGGACCTCCACATGTTCACTCTGCTTGGTACTGGCCCATCACATCCTTTTTCATCCCTTCACTTTCAGTCTCTGTGCATGTCTCTCGTAGGCCTCAGTTGACTTCGTATCCAGTGGGATGCACTGTCTTTTCGCTGGTAAACTTAATACATTTACCTTTGTCATAGACAGACACGGCACACACACAGACGGAACTCGCCAGCAAGGACTGCAAGGGACAGAGTTTGTCCCGCTGGGTTCCAAGCGCGGGCCGGGCACAGGGAGATCTCCCGCCACACTCTCCTCTGGGGTCCAGCCGCCCTGCATGTCTTCTGGCCTCCGCACTTCCCACCACCCCCTGCAGACCCAGAACCCCGACTGGTTCATTTCCCTTGGGGCTGAGTGTCCCTTCCCAGAGCGGCCTCTCTGGAGTCTGCACCCGGGCCGGGCCCCTGCGGCCCACCCCAGAGCACGCTGCACGTCCCCCTCCTGACACCCAGATGGGGCTTACTCCGCTGGACCACCAGCTCCAGGAGGGCGGGGGCCACGGCCGCAGCACCCCCTGCCGTGTCCCCAGAGGGTGCACATTCACCGCCACCCTACTGAGTGTGGGAACGGCATCTGGAGGCCCAGTGTTATCTACCCCCAGAGCCCACGTGGCACCTGAGTGGCCAACTAGCAAACAGACTTTCAGAAAGAACCTCCTCGTCTGCCGGTAAGAGGCAATGCACGGATGGCGATGTGTTCGGGTGTGAATCTCCCCTCTCTCTGAATACCCTGTGACTGCGCGAGTTCCTGAAAGGGCAGCTGTGAGGTGCTTCACAGGGCAGGTAGGAGCATTTAAACACGGCCATACAAAGAGGTTCAGAGGGCCAGAGTGGACCAAATAGTCACCGCTGGTATTCTCTCGCTACCACAGCAGGGCTACAATTGACGAGACTCCACAGCTCGCCGTGAGGAGTCTTTTGTCTTCCAAGGCCATAAACAACTTCCAGGTGTCCAGGTGCTGGCTCGCAATGGCTTAGCAACGTTTGAGTCTGTGTCTAACCCCCTCCGAGGAACACACCTTCCCCAGGCTGGAGGGCTCGGATGTTTGAGAGAGGGAAACCAGGGGCTAGGAAGACGTGCCTCAGGGTCACTGTCGGCCTGGAAGGAACTCGTTGGCTTCATACATGTTACCAGGCACCTGGGGCTTCACCATCTCTCAGGACCCCCACGAGCCTCCCCAATGTCCCGAGAGCCCAGACAAACCCCCACGAGCCTCCGCGAGCCACGTGACCCCCCAAGGGCCCACGCGAGCCCTGTGAGTACACGCCCCCAGTTCCCTGGGCTCTCACGGTCTGGTGAGTGGCTGACGAGGGAAGGCAGCCCCATTGTTCCTGTGGGGACGTGTTGGTGCAGGTGTGATGTCTTTATTAATACACAGTGCAGTGTGGGCTTAGTAAGGGGTCCGTGGTTTTCACCTGCTGGCAAAGGGGTCCGTGGAACAACAAAGGCTGAGAACCCCTGGCCTAAAAGAAAGAGGAGAGAGGGGGGACCCCGAGTGTCTCCTTAGGGTAAGAGGGAGGACGGTAACAGGCTCCCAGGGATATGGCTTTTGGGGTCACACCTGGCCAGTGACCCAAAGCTGCACAAGCCACAGTGAGTCAGTCCAGCAGCCTTTCGAGTTGACACAGAACAACCCTCAAGCCACCCGCCTGGACTTATCCTGTCTAACCTTCTCTCCCCCGAGAGAGCAGTGATGCGGAGATGATGTCCTGGTAACCGGGCAGAATGGAAGGGCGGGGGCAGCCGTGCCCCCCAGAGCAGGAGTCGCCCTTCTCCCTTTAAATTGCTGGGGATGCAATCGTGATTTACAAATCAAAGCATTTAAAGGCACCATAGCACGCGCACGTGCACACACTCCAGCAGCCCCAAACGTCTGCCCTCCCCTGGGGTGGCGTGAGCCAGACACGCCTCTAACCGAATCGAGCGGGTCGCCATCTTTCCCTCATCTCTCTCCTCCCAGCTTCCTCTCCTGATTCACGCTCTCAGCAAGCTGCTTCCTCCCCTTCGCTCCTACGTGCTCTCACCCTACCCAGCACACCCGCTCTAGACTGCTCTCTCCCTCGGGGAAAGCACATGCGCTTTCCCAGGAACCGTGGTGGTGACTCCTCAGGAAAAGCCAGGGATGGGCACCGCTGCCCAGCGCGAGGCTCCTTGCGAACGTGTATCGCCACCAGGGAAGTGCCAGTAGAAAGCACAGCGGGTTACCACCCCACACGCACCACAGCGGTGAGCGCTGGAAGAAACGGAAAACGACACATGCTGCGAGGATGCAGACAGGAACCCACGCGTGCCGCTGGGGGGAACGTCCAGCAGTGCAGCCGCTGTGGAAAGCAGTTTGGCAATTCCCCGGAAAGGTCAACAGGAACCACCCGGGGAGCCGGGCATCCCACTCCTACTGGATCCCCAAAGAACTGAGAGGAGACTCGGACAGACACCTGCACACCAATGTTCACAGAAGCACTACCCAGACTGCCCAAAGCTGGAAACAACCCAGGGGTCTGCCAGCAGATGAACAGATAAACAAACTGTGCTGCACATCCCCACAAGGGAATATTCATCACCCACTAAAAGGAATGAACTACTGACACACGCTACTCCACCGATGAACCCTGAAGACACGTAGCGAATTAAGCCGGACACAAAGGACAGATATTGCCTGATTCTACTTGTATAAAATAACTAGAATATGCCGCCCCCACCCCCAAATTGGATCTGGACTATAAGCTTTGTTTTAAGTTTTTGTTTGTTTTTTTTGAGGTAGCAGGGCCAAGGATTGAACCCAGGACCTCATATGTGGGAAGCTGGTGCTCAACCACCGAGCCACATCAGTTCCTTTGAGTTGGGTTTTTTGTTTGTTTTTGTTTTTTTAGGAGGCGCTGGGGATCGAGCACAGGGCCTCCCGTGTGGGAGGCGGGAGCTCAACCTCTCGAGCCACATCCGCTCCTATAGCAACACTAAAGTTCTTGAACTTGATAACTGCATTTAAGGTGGTTGCGTGAGTGAGTGTCCTGCTTCTCATGGAAGTGTCAAGTGTTAGAAAGGCTGTGTGTGCCCTGCCTGCCACGGTCGAGGAGACAGATGATCGATGGCGTCCAACGGCCCTGACGGCCCAAGATTCCCAGCGTCCCACAGGGACCCGCCAAGAGCAAGCGGCAGTGAGCACCCCCCCTCCCAGAGAGAGGGGGCTCCTCTGCTGTCCAGGTGGGGCCGCCTGGCTGGAGGATGGAGCCAGCGGTCAGGAGGGGGCAGACCTTCTGCACGGACATATGGACACTGTGATGGGGTGTCTGGGCCTCTGTACCCCCAACATGCTTGAGTCCTGACCTTGGGTCCCGGGAATTTTCTTTGGAAATAAGGTCGTTCTTTGAAGATGCGATTAGTTCAGATGAGGCCAAAGGGAGTGGGGGTGGAGGCTGGGCCTGAACCCAGGGTGACTGGAGCCTTAAAAGGCAGGGAGAGGACACATCCAGGGTCGAGAGATTCTTGACTAGCCTGTCAACCCACCAGCTGGGAAAGAACAGTCCATTCAACAAACGGTGCTGGGAGAACTGGATATCCACAGCAAAAGAAGGAAAGAGACCCCTATCTCACACCTTACATAAAAATTAACTCAAAATGAATTTAAAAAACCTAAATATAAAAGGAAGAACCATAAAGCTTCTAGACTAAAATGAAGGAAAATATCTTGAAGACCTGGTAGTAAGTGGGGGATTCTTAAAGGAGATGAGAAGTGGACTGGGATGGACTGATACTTAATGTATGTAGAAGTTTTAATTAGCTTTACTGTAAAAGTGTGGAGATGTACAGAGCTGATGGTAACACATTATAGTGAGTAACAGCTGGTTTATAAATGGGAATGTGGCTGAAAAGGGCAGTCTAGGGATGTAAATGCCAATTGACAGAAAGCTAGAGAATAATCTAGGGACTGACTAGCACAGTAAACCCAGAGGTGGATGAGAATTGTGGTTGATGACACAGATGCAAGAGTGTCCTCTGTGAGCTAGAGCAGATGCACATCACTATTGCAGGGTGGTGGGAATGTGGAGAAGCATGGGAAAAATACAACTGGAGTGACCTATGGACTGTGGTTATCAGTAATAATGTAATATTCTTGCATCTAAGCCAAAGATACACTGTGCTGATAATGGGGGAGTGTGGAAAAAGTGTGCCAAATGTACGCTGTGGACCTGGTAATAATCGGATGATATTATCTCATAATCTGTAACAAATGTTCCACCAGGGTGTGGTGTGTTGAGAGAGGGGTGTTGTTTGGGAATTCTGCACATGTGCATGATTGTTTTGTAAGTTTACAACTTCTGTCATAAAAATATATTTAAAAAATAATAATAGGGTGGGTTGGGGGAAAAATACACCAAATGTAATATAAGGACTATAATTAGTAGTAAGATTTTGCCGATATTCTTTCATAATTTATAACAAATGTCTCACGACAATGCAAGGTGTTGGTGGAGGGGTGATGTATGGGACCCCCGTGTGATGTTATGCGTGTTTGCTTTGTAAGTTCACAACTTTTACTACACACTTATTGTTTATGTATGTTCATGTATAAATGACATAAATAATAATAATAGGGTGGGTTGGGGAATAGTTCAGTTGGTAGTAGTATTTTGAGGATGCTCTTTCATCAGTAGCTAAGAATGT
The DNA here is from genome assembly GCA_026826555.1 of Tolypeutes matacus. Classification (NCBI taxonomy): domain Eukaryota; kingdom Metazoa; phylum Chordata; class Mammalia; order Cingulata; family Chlamyphoridae; genus Tolypeutes; species Tolypeutes matacus. Next base: position 4,683,826 of record JAKSZT010000088.1, on the reverse strand, counting down.
CCCACAACAATGCAAGGTGTTGGTGGTGGGCTATGAGCCCCGTGTGATGCTGTGTGTGTTTGTTTTGTGAGCTCACAGCTATTGCTATGCACTAGCTGTTTATGTGTGTTTACGTATAAGTGACATTCTTCAATAAATGGAGAAAAAAGGTAAAAAATTTTTAAAAAAGGACAAGGAGAGGAGAATCAGAGACAGAGAGACAGACAGACAGAAGACCCCGCAACGCCAGGGCAGCCCGGAGTGACGGGTCCACAAGCCGAGGAGTGCAATGCTGGCCGCGACCACCCGGCACTGGAAGAGGCCAGGCAGAGCCCCCCACAGGTTTCGGGGGTGCCTGCGGCACCAGGGAAGAGCCAAGGGCTGCTGTTTGAAGCCCCCCGGCTTGTGGTGACACAAGACCGACGCCCACGGGGCCAGCGCGGTCGCGAGGGCCCCGGATCCGGGCGAGGATGGGCGGAGGCCTTACCGGGTTTTCTGTCTGGTTGATCCCGAGCAGGAAGACCAGCTGGGAGAAGAAAAGCGCCGCGATGAGGTTCCTGCGGATGCCGTGCAGGCTGGAGCGCAGCGTGCGGGCCAGAACCAGGAGGACGAAGGCTGCCAGCAGGGCCGCCAGGCACAGCGCCACGGCGCTGTAGGTGACAGTCTTCAGAGGCAGGGCGTCCCCGTGCTGTGGGAGGTTCGGACACGAGAGGGAGATGGTCAGAGCTGGAGCTTCTGTGCAGTAAGGACAAATCAGACGATGGCTCCTGGGCCAGCTAAGGACGGCCAAAAGGCAACCCCCAGCACTGGACACAATGACCCCCAATCCTGCCGCACCTGCCCACCCGGGATCCCAAGCCCGGAGGCGCCTTCCAAAGGCCTCCTGATTCGGGTGCAAGGCAGACCTGCAGGAGCCTGCAGTCCCCTGGGCTTGTACAAAAGAGGACACCTGCCCAGGCCCAGGGTCCTGGCGATTTCGAGGAAAAACAGGCTCTGGCTCTCCGGTAACTCCTGGAAGGAGCTGCCTACGTGACCCAGAATCGTCCAGCCTGCTGTCCCGAGTCACGGGCTGCCAGGCAGCCAGGTGGAGGGCAGGGCGGGGGTCTGGGAGCTGCGGCCCACTGCGAGAAGTGGGCCCTGCAGCAGCACCCCAGCCCCCTGGCGGGCGGGGGGCTCTTCGGGGACCTCTGGCTTTGAATGCCCCGGGGGCAGGGGCGCCTCTGACTCCTTCTCGGGTTTCCTTTCCTCTGCCTGGATTGTGGCCTTCTCAGCCAGTGGTCAGCTCCTGCCAACGCCCAGCTTCCCACGAGATGACCCCAAATCCCTCCTGGGTGGGCAAAGACCACTGAAAACGAAGCCCCTTCAGACCGTGGCCAGTGGCACCTGCTGGAGAACCCCCTGCCCTCAGGAAGGCCGAGACACATGGCAGGGGCCTGGGAGCAGGGGGCGCAGGTCAGCTACACCTGCACTGTCCCCCACCCCCCGCCCCTCTCAGGGCAGACTCAAAGCCTGAGAAACGGGATGGAAATGTGGGCCTCGCAAACCCAGCGTGCCCGTGGGAGAGACGCCGGCCGGAGCTCTGGCCACAGCCCGGCTCTGGGGAGCAGGCTAACCACTCTGCCCCCTTCCAACCGCTAGCAGGGTCCTGGGACGGGCGCCCCCCGCCCCGGCCCCTCTGCACAATGGACAGGCTCACGTTCCCAGGCCGTCTGCAATGCCAGAGGTTAAACATTAGCTCAGGCCCTGGCCGAGCCTCTTTGTCCCGGGGTGGTGTGTGGCAGCTGAAGGGATTCCCTTCGCACAAGCCAGCGGCTGGCTTTTCTCTGAAAATTGAGAGTGCTGTCGAGACAGCCCACCCAACAGAGTGCGGAGAGCCTGCTTTGATGCGAGGCCTCTATTCGAGGAGTTTCTTTTGGCCGGAGGTTAGAGTCTGCCATCAGGCTTTTTAATTTACCACCAGGACTCTGGAAACCCTTTTAACGGGGTTTTGTTATGGAAATCCTGACAAATTCTGGCCCATGCTCCTTGAACCTGCTTTTTGATCGGTTGATTTGGTTTGTTCAAAGTGCTGAGAAGATATGGTTTTTGAGGGGGCGGGCTTGGAGGCGGGGAGTACGTGCAGGAGAAATTTCCAGAGGACTCGGCCCTGGACCCGGAGGCCAGGGCTGCCCTGGGGGGCGGTGCCCACCTCACGCCTGGAGATGTCCATGAGCACGGCGAAGCTGGCCACGTGGCTGCACCGGCAGGCGGCGCGGCTCGGGCTCCGCCACAGCAGCTCGCAGCCTTTGGCCGACCACCCTCCGGTCCCACCGGGGCTGCGGGCAAAGGGAGAAGGGGCATGAGCTGGGCCCTCCCGGGGCAGGGGGAGGAGTCCCCGGTCTCCAGGGCCGCCGTGTCCCCGCCGGCCTCCGAAGGAAGGGGCAAACGCGGAGCGGGCGTCTGCGCACGGGGACGCTGGAGGGCCCCGCGGGTCGCTATTCGCAGGTGCATCTCGGGCACCACCGCGGCGCCGCGGACCAGGGAACAGCCCCTGCCACCGAGATGCGGGAAGCTCCTCCCTTCCCTTCCGGGCTGGCATTCTCTGCAGTCTGAGCTCTGGGTCGCACAGCGGGCCCCGCTGTGGGGAGCGTCAGCCGGGGCTGGAGACACTCCCACCTCCAGGTCGCAGGCTTTCCCGGCGCTGCCTGGGAGCAAGGCTCTGACTGCTGCGGTGTGAGTGACGGAAAGCGCGAGCAACAGGTGGCTCGAGCCGGTCTCACCTGGTAGAGAGCCCTGCCCCCCCCCAACTAGGGGAACCGCCTCACTTCCCGGATCCTCAGCTTTCCCACCTGTACGACGGGATGCCAAAGTTAACGTCTGCCAAGACCGCAAGATCCATGGATAACAGGCACAGCCCAAAGCAGAGAGCGGATAATTAGAGCAAGAGCTAATTGCCACGGCCCCGAGGGGCCGTCAAGCAGCACCAAAGAGAGACAGCCAAGCCCAGGGGCCTGGCAGAGGGTAGTGCCACCCTCCCCACAGAAGCGGCTCCTTCATCCTCTCTCTAGGCTGGGCATCTACTGTACTCCACACACGGAGCTAGCTGCTCATTAACTAGGATTTGGAAAATACAGAAGCAGGAAAAAAAAACAACCAAAAAACGGAGCTCAGTGTCTCTGCCCAGCCAGAAGCTACCCCACGTGACCCCAGAGGCCGGTGCCGCCTGCTCGCTCGCCCTGGTGGCAGTGCCCAGCCCGGGGCCTGGCAGCGCCCACTTGCTGCTTGTGGACTTTAGGGAATGCACGCGCCACGCAGGAACTCCGGGCGTCCTAGCTTCAAGCGTGGCGGGGGTATGGGGCACGCAGCCCTGACTCCCTGAATCCTGGACGGCGTCTCCCCTTTTCTAACGTCCTCCAGCGGTGAGGAGAGAGGCAGCACGTTCCTTCCGTTGTGAAATATGCTCTTTTCTTCGCTCGGAAGCTCCCTGCCGACCAGAGCCGAGCAGGGAAGGAGCCAAGAGCTGCCAGCCCACCCCGTCCCCCACTCAGCAGCTCCGCTCAGTTTTCTAGTAAAATAGAGGCAGCAAACAAGGAAACAAGCAGCAGCGGAAAAGCAAGCTCCCTGTACGAGCAGGCCAAGGCAGACAAGCCCACTCCTCATGCAAAAAACCCCAGCTGAAAGACAAACCAGAGCCAAGACCCAAACGCTGGCTCCTGGGCAAGAAAAGACGACACTGTGTCCCTGAGTCTAAAATCTGAGCTGTGGTAAAAACCACTCATTTTTTAAACTACAGAACAGCTTTTCAATATATAGATGCTAGAGCATTCCATCTCATGCACCACTTTATGCCCTGACAATCTAGCAAACTTCGACTCTGCGTCTGGAATGGGCTGAACAAACTCTGCCAAGGACAGGACAGCCTCTGAGGGGTAAGGTGTGCCCCGAGGTGGGCCAGGCTGGTCTCGCCGCAGGGCGCAGGGCAGGAGCCCCAGGTGCTGGGAGCTGCCCGTGGGGAGGGGCGGGCTCCTGCCAGCCCTGCCGCTGCTTCACGGGAGCCCTGCAGGGACACGCGTGCCGAGGTCAGCCGTCCTGGGGTATGCACGCGTGTACACGCATGTATGTGTCTCCACGTGCGTGTACACACGCCTGTGTGGGCCTGTTTCTGCACGGCAGCCTCAGTGTCCTGTCACTGCGCGTGCACGGGTACAGGCCTCTGGGTGTGCGTGTGTGTGCCTGAGTGTGCGTGCACGTCTGAGGCCCGGGGAGGCCGCCGTACGGGACACGTGGCCGCCTCAGCGTCGGGGACCTGGGGCACGGCGACCTCGGCGAAGCCCTCCCGTGGCCGTGCCCGGGCCCCGCGCCTCCACACCGACTCACGTCAGGGAGTGGTTCCAGAACACGCAGACAGGCTTGGTGCGCTCCTCGGTCTCCAGCAGGGCCGACTCCACCAGGACGGGCTGGGCCAGGGGCCTCGGGAGCGGGGCGCCCTCGCTGTACACCGCCGCGCTCACCACCGCCGTGTTGATGACAGGCCGGCCGGGCAACCTGCGGGCGCCAAGCGAGAGCAGAGGACAGATGCACCAGGTGTGTCCGTTTCAAACCCGTGAGCTGGCGACTCGGGGAAGGGCACGACGACTGTCTATGAGCAGCCGAGAGCCCTGCTCCCGGGGAGGGGGCTGCAGCGGCTCCGTCTCAGCCCAGGCGCCATCACCGACGGGGCGCGCCCGGGAGCCGGGTCACTCTGGGCCAAAGGTGGATCTTAGAAAATGTTAAATAAAGAGGTCCTGGGTTCGATCCCTGGTACCTCCTGAAAGCAAAACAAACAAATGCAAAAACCACTCTCATTGGGGAGTGGATGTAGCTCAGGGGTTGGGCACCCGCTTCCCATGTACGAGGTCCCAGGTTCAATCCCCAGTACCTCCTAAAAACAAGAGAGAGAGAGAAGGCCGGCATGCAGAGGCCCGTGACATAAAGTTCAGAAATTCCAGAGACTACGCCGATGTTCACTAGGGGGAACCTGGTGAAATAAATCACAGCTCACGGTGGAATGGCATCCAGCCACCCGGACAACGAATATGGAGACTTAAGATCCTAGGGAAGCATCTAGAAATGACACAGGTTGGAAAAGCGACACCCTGGCAATGGCGAGTGCCTGGCCACGTCTGGGGTGTGGGGGATCCGTGTTCTCCCGCCTGCATTCCCAGAGCAGCCACTCGTGCCGGGCGGCCGGCGGGCGGAGGCAGGGCCAGGGACATGACACGGAGCTCGGGGCCGGGCGTGGGGGCGGGTCACACGGCCGCGTCCAGGGGCCTCGCTGTGCGCCCGGCTTGGCGGCACGGGAAAGGCGGGAACTCTGGGGGGACACGCTGGGCCCCGCTGAGGCGGAGGGGTGCGGCTTCCCAGGGGCGGGTGACCCAGGAGGGCAAAGGCTGCTGAGGGACCAGCCGGGGCACTCGTCTCTGGACAGGGCGGGGGTCCCGTGCCCGGGCCTTACCTGAGGCTGCGGCGGTCGGGGTCGTAGTGCTCGGGCAGCAGCTGCCCAAGGGTCCGGTAAATGAGGACCAGGGCGACGGCGGACTGTCCGGGGTCACCTGGGTGTCGCCGCCGCCTCCTGAACGGGGCCTGCGTCTCGGCGCCGGGGCCCGGGCGCACCGTCTGCGGGGCAGCTCCCCGGCCGGCCCCTGCAGGGCCTTCTGCAACAGATGGACAGGGCGCGTGAGGAGCATGGCCGGGGAGCGCCGATCCCCACCCAGGCTCTCCCTCTCTAGAGCCAGCCGTGGCCACCCCACTGCGCCGCGGGGAGCGGGGAGCGGCGAGGAAGCCTGCCGTGGCGCAGTCAGCGCTCTGTCCCTTCTGCTAGTCACGGGCATGTTTTACGGGATGTAGAAATGCGAACGTGCAGATGCTTCAGAAATAAACACCCGTGTCTCGGGGTGTATGTCCTTAGGATTTCTGGCTACTGACTAGAGCGTGAAACCAGGACACAGGGACCCTGCTATAAACACAAACCCGATTCCCAGCTTGTGGGGCTGGGGGGTGGCAGGTGAGGGGAATCAGCCCCTCAGCTCCCCACTCGTGTGTGCTGATGGGGTGGCGGGTGGGGCTAGAGAGTTTCGGCCCTTTGGCCCCGAGGGGGCAGGCAGTCGTCACGCGGGTGTGCCTCAGTGGGCACAGGTGAGCGACCCTTTCTGCGTGTGCCCTGAGGGGCTGCGGGAAGCGCCGGCTGCCCTGTGGCATCCCACTGGCCATAGGACAGCTTCTCCCCGTTGCATCTCCACTAACCTGCAGGAGGGTCACAAGTTACTCCTGTTCTTAACAACTGAAAATGCACCCTGGCTGCGACCTGTCTAGCACAGCGGGCACTTCTGGAAGCATCCGAGGGGAAGGGGGGAGAGAAGGGGCTGCTTCGGGGCCCTGGCGTGGGGTGGAGAGGCCCCTGGGGCAGGAGCGTCCACCCTGGACGCACTGACTCACAGCGGCCGCCTGCCCACCCCGGGGGCTGTCCAGCAGGGAGACCACCCCTCTGAAGGGGCCGCGCCACGTCAGCGCCTCTAACCGAGTGGGCGCCCGGTGTGCTGGTGGGAAGCACCGACTCTGGGGTCAGGCAGGGGAGGACGAAGGTCAGCTCTGGATGCGTGCTGGTTCCGAGAGGCTATTTCTAGGGTACATGCAGGGGCCGTAGCCGACCCGGCTTTAGGGCGTCACTGCCAGCCCCACCGGCTCTGGGACCAGCCCCTAACTGAGCTCTACCCCCAGCTGCTCCGGGCGGGCAGGCAGCGGCAGCCCACCCCCAGGCCGGGCACTGCCGGTCACGGACAGGTCTTGCTTTTGGCCAGCGTGATTATCGTCACACATTAAGTACGTTGCGAGTTCCGTCTAGTTTTAGGTGCTTCTCGGGGCAGGACGGTGGTCCCCAGGAAGCCCTCAGCGGGCACTGACCCCCCGCCCCTCTACAGCTAGGGAATCCCCTCGGGGGCCCTGCACAGTCCTGGGGACGCCGTAGCCGGGATGGAAAGGGCTGGTGCCCAGCTGGTCATGGCCTGCAAGAAGGCAAGCGCAAGGTGGTCCTGCAGATGGGCCAAGGGTGGGAGAAAGGCAGGAATTCCGGGAGGGAACCAACTAGCAGCACGGGGTGTGGGAACAGGAGCCCGTGACAATGGGGGCAGCTTTATGCTGCTGCGTGGCCAGCGAGCAGCCTGGGGACTAGCAGAGGAGGGAGAAGGTGCGAGACGGCCAGGGAGCGGCCGCTTCTCGCCTAAGGACATCGACGGCACTCACGGCATGGGAGAGATGCCAGCTGGCCTGGCTCTTAAGCCGTTCAACGACACCCTGTTGAACAAAACACCGTTCAAGGGGCTGCGGGTCAGACTGGCTGTCCCAAGAACAGGGAAGCTTCTAGAAGCTCCTGCCAGCGGGATTTCCTAAAGCAAACCTAGAGCCTTCATGTCTGTCCGTGGCAGACTGACGACTCCGTGGCAGACTTTGAGCAGCCACCGACAAGTTCAGAGATGGGGGCCTCTTTAGGCCGAGCCCTAAAGACCCCGCAACCCTGCGTCACTGCTGAGGACAGCGAGGGCCAAACCTGCCCAAAAGCACACCCCCGGAAACCACGAGTTCTCATCCGATAGGAGGCACAGCTTGAGCGCGGGGGCAGCGCCGAGCTCGCCCCTGCCGCAGAGCGAAACCCTCTCTGGAAGTTTGCATTTAAGTCACTTGAAGGCACAGCCATGCATCTGGCAAAACCAATTTACTAAGAACGTGTGGGATTTTAAAGCATTCTTTCCGGAACGCTTACGTTTCCAATCCTCGCTCTTTCGAGAAGTGCTTAGTAGCTGGAGTGGATCTGTGAAAGCGCTCCAAGAATATCAAAACATTCCAGCTGCTTGTGGAGCAGCCGCAGCCCTGGCTTAAGAATCAAGCGCAGGTGGGGTTCCGGTTTTTGGGGGAAGCCTCAGAGCTCTCCCGTTCAATGCATCATAAATTACCCAAATTCTGGAAAAATCAACCAGCCCCTGCCTGTCGGGTCTAGCACCGGGCACCGCCCCCCATCGCCATCCCGCTGATTCCCGAACATTCCGGCGGGGACCGGCGAATGGGGGCCGCCTGCGGGTTCCCCCAGGCTCCTTTCAGGGGGCTCCTCCCGCCCGCACCCCGACGGCAGGACTCCCGGAGGGCACCTTTCCTTTCCGGCGGCCTGAAGAAGTCGGCGGGGAAGAGGACTGAGGACTCCAGCTCTTTCGGATACTCCTCGTGGATGTGCTCGAACCGCGGCACCCGGGCGCCCGTGAAGTTGGCCTTGTCGAAGACGTCGACAGCGAGGACTGTGGGGAGAGCGGCTTTACTCCTAGGACCCCGACTCTCCCAGGGAGAGGCTTTCTGGAACGGTGACCGTTGTCAAACGGGCCCACCGGCCGCCCGAGCCCGCCGTCTCCGAGACAGAATCGAGCTCTGCCTTGCTGTGTCCTTTAGATCCGCGGAGCCGAACACGCCAGGGTGACGTGCAGGGCACAGCGCCAAGTCCAGCCACCGGCGGCATCACACCCGCCCACGGCGTTGTGGCCCCACAGCTCACACGGCCCTGCCGGCCGCGGGGCGGGCTGCTTGGAGGGCGCTAGGCCCACAGACCCCCGCGCTGAGTGCAGGTCCCGGCAGTGGGGGCCCTGCCCGTCTCCCTGCCCCGGGAGCAGGTGGGCTTGGCCGGCACCTGCTTCAGGTCCCGGGGCTCTGGGTGGCGGGCCCCTCTGCGGCCCTTTCCGTGGCACTAACCGCTTTCGCTCAGGCAGGGCCTGGTCAAGGACTCTGGACCCCAATTCCCCAGGGAGAGCCTCCGCGCCACCCCGCGGCACCATCCAAACCATCCCTCCCCAGCTGAGCAAGGGTGGGCTCTGGAGGGCAGGGGAGGGGCTGGGGTCGGGGAGACCGGAACACCCCAAACCTGAGCACCCAGGAACAAACGGGCCCCGGGGAGGAGGACGGTCCTACAGCCAAGGGGTGTGCACGCAGAGGGGGCAGGCGGCCAGGCCCATCCTGCCCAAAGGCTCCAGGAGGGGTGGGGACACACGCTGCGCCAGGCGCTTCTCCCGGGGGTGGTGAGTGGGGCTGCCTGGGGCCTGCACCCCGTCCTGCCTCCAGCCACAGTGGGCAGCGCCACCACCAACCCCGCCTCTACCGTCCCCATCTCCACTGTCCCCCACTTCCGGTCACAGCAGGGGTCACCCCCCCACCTCCACCGTCCCCCACTTCCGGCCACCCCGCCTCCAGTGGGCTGCAGGGCAGGTGGGTCTGGGCTCAGGTAGGGCCCACGCTGCCCAGCACAGCCTGACTTCCTGGCGGAGCCCGAGGACCCTCCCAGGCAGCCTCTGGAGTCGTCTGGGACGCCCCAGGGCAGGTGGGCCCTTCCGTGAGGATTAAAGGGGGAGCAGCAGAGTGCCCCTCCCCAGGTCTGTCCCTGCCGAGCTGCCACCATCTCTCGGAGTGACCGACGCCCCTGTCCAGCTGAGTGCCTTCAGCTCAGGAGCAGGACTGGCAGGCCACCCTCCAGGGACTCCAGAACTCTCTGCCCCCATGTCCAGGTGGGGTGGGGCTGTGCCTGCCTCCCTGAGCGCTCTCCACGGCAAGGCGCCCCCTCCCCTCCCCAGAGCCGCACGTCCTGGCTCCCGGGGCCCCAGGCCGCGGCTCTCTCGGCTGCCCACTCTCACCACCCACTCTTGCCGCCGAGGCCCAGGGGCGGGGACGGTGCTCCCACTCTCTGGGGCGCGGGAGGGCCAGGATCGCAGCCGGGTCTCAACGCCCACGCTTTCTGGAAAGGCCTGCCAGACCCCCGGGACCACCTGGTTGAGTCCACATTGACTCAACACGGCCCTGCCCAGGACCGGGCCCCGCTCCCTGGGCCCCCAAGTGACGTGTGGCCGTGGGTGGTCTCGCAGCGCCCGCCAGGGGCTGGGCCGTCAACCCGCTTCTCTAGAAAGCGGCCGAGCGGGGGCCGAAACCCAGGGCCCAGGACCCGGGGCAGGCCAGCTCCCGAGGCCACGACCCACGCGCGCCGCCGGGCCTTGCGCCCGCCCCCGGCCTTACTCATGTTGGCGGTGACGATGACGAAGGGACGCAGGTAGGTCTTCCTCACGTTCTGCGCCACGTTGCTGAAGTAGGCCTCGAAGCTCCTCAGCAGCCGCGCCGTGCCGCCCTCGCTGCGCTGGATCTGCTCCCACGCGGCCCTGTTCTCCGGGGCCAGGAGGGCGCTGCCCGTGCCGACGACGTCCTGGGCCGGCACCAGACGGGCAGACTCAGCTTCGTGGCGTGGTGGCCGCGAAGGCCTCGCGGCAGAGGCCCCAGCGCCCGGCTGGGCCCAGTGCGCGCCAGGACAAGAGCTCTCACCCTCTTTTGCCCCACAGACCCCCTTTCCAGTCAGGAGAGGTGAGCCCTGGCTAGGCGCCGGGTTACAGGAGGATTTGGGGTTGCCAGGGCAGGCGGGTCTGGGCCGTTTTTGACTCGGGAGGCGGGAAACGGTTTATCTGAGCAGAGCCCAGGGTCTCTCTGAGGACACCCCGAGGCGTCAGGGGAGGAGGCGCCTCTGGTTCCCCGACGAGCCCTCCCCGGGGGCTCAGGGAGGCCAGGAGGGCGGGCAGCCCCTCCTGAGAGGGCGAGACCCCTCAGCCACGTGGCCGGGGATTCTGAGTCCCGCGGGTGGCACAGAGGCAGCGTCTGCTCAGACGCTCGTCCCCCGTCAGGGAGGCCGCGAGGGCGGCGGAGCCCGAGTCCCGGCCCTACACGGCGCCCGCGCCACACGAGGACCCGGGAGCCCTGCCGTCGCGGCTGTTTCCCTTGCAGGAAAAGCTGCGAGGGTTCTGGCGAGTTCCTCGCTAGGGTTCAGGTGCAGGCAAACGGCCCACCCGAGCCTGCGCCGGCTCGTGGCCACGCCCACCTCGTGGAAGCCGGCGTCCCGCGTGGCGGCCAGGTCGAAGCCCTGCTGCTCGCTCTCGTGCTGCAGCACGCGGGACAGCAGCTGGTAGGCCGTGCGCACGTCGCTGCCGAACGCGGCCGCCGAGCGCCGTGTGGCGTTGTGCAGGGCCTTCGCCAGCCGCACGGCCCTGTCACCGTCCATGCGCGTCTCGTTGCGGCTCAGCTTCTCGTTCTAGAATGGGGAGAGCCGACACGACGCTGCACAGCACCCCTGGCTGCGCACAGGCAGGGTTCTGCGGGAAAGGGCTCCTGCCCCAAGGTCTAAATCCCGAAACCCAAGGTGAGCTGCAGCCGGCGCCCACAGAGCGCGCCTGCCGGGCTGAGAAGTGCTCGGAAAAGGACACTCTACGGAGGGAGCAAGAGAGCGAGAAGGAAAAGGGGCGAAGCCAGAGGACAGACGGACCTGCACACGGGACCGGGCCCTGCAGGGAAACGAGCGTGCCTGCTGGAGGGTCCCCCCGGGCGGGTGGGGGAGAGCGGATATTCCGCAGTCACGGAAAGGAGGCCCCCCAGACCGCAGCCGGCGGTGACGGCACCTGTGTGGGCCTGGCTGCCGTGACGCCCCCACCCGCCTGCCCCCGATGCATGGCTCCAGCCTACCATGGCCTTGAGGTCCAGGAAGGAGAAGGTGGTGCAGTTAAAGAGCTCCGGGGGCAGCCAGCCCTTCTCCGCGCTGCAGTGTCGGACAGCGTTTCCTAGGGGTTGAAAGGGGGCCAGGCGCGGTCAGCGGGACCTGAGGCCTTGCTGGTTTTAATTCCCTCAACCCCCGGCCACTGCGTGACGAAGGGCAGGGCCCGAGGCCTTGAGCCAGCACCAGCCGCACGGACGCTGCCCGACGTCCGCAGCCAGACCCTTCCACTTGCCCGAGCCGCCCGGGGAAACAGGAGCCCACGCCGAGCAGGTCTGAGAAAGAAAATGGCCGACGCGGTCATCACGCAGGGGTGCAGCCATTTCCACACCCCCACGCTGGGCTGAGCGGGTTCTGGGCGTTGTTCTCTGGGTCTCCCACATCCCTGGGGAGTGGACCCCCCCATCGCCCCCACTGTACAAGGAGAGCCAATGCTGTGGCCGCAGAGCCACTGTGCCCAGGCCACCAGCTGGGCCACGGCAGAGCCAGGACGTGACCCCAGCTGCGAGCCTGACGGCACCTCCACGCCGCGCACTTCCACATCGTGCCTTTCGCGTGTTTCCTCGTGGACTGTTACGGAAGATGTTCTCTCATTCCCCCAACATGCTGCCTCATAGTGTCGACACGGGCTGCCGTGCGCGCCGAGGGCTTGGCGGGCTCTCCCGGCCAGGCTGCGGGCTCCTTGGTCTGACTCCTCCCCAGTGGGTGGCGTGGGCCGCGGGGACTTACCCACGGATCCCTTGGGACACGGCACCGCGGCAGGCTGTCCGAACTTGGTCTGAGGCCACCAGATGCCGGCTTCGAAGGCTCTGGGGCATCCGCTATAGATCACTGGTGCGTGGACGAGAGGGGCCTGCTCAGCCCAGGGTGCCCTGCCCCCCAACGCGGCCCACTCACCCCCTGCCCCTGTCAGCAGTAGGAGCGGGTGGGCAGGGGGTGCCAGGCTGTGCTCCACGTCCCTCCCACAGGGCCGGGCTTCTAGAAAGTCAGGGATAACCAGGGCACTTGGCACACACGGGCGCCACCCCCCATGACGCGAGCTGAAGGGGGTCGGGGACAGGCGCAGACCTTCGCAGCCCAGGGCGGTGACCTCGGCGAAGGGGCTGTCGCAGCGGTTGCACTGGCGGCCGATGACGCCGGGGCGGCAGGCACACTGCCCGGTCTCCGTGTCGCAGGCGCGGCTGAGGGAGCCCTGGGGGAAGCAGGCGCAGGGCAGGCAGGCGTCCTGCCCCGGGGGCTTGTAGTGATTCTCCTGCGAAGGGAGGAGAGGCGCGTCTGACCTGGACGCCGCGGCGGCCAAGCTCCGGAACGGCTTCGGGGCTATTCTGTGGCGTGCGTGTGTCGCCGGCCGCCAGCCTGTCTTTGGGGGCCTCTCGCCCGAGGGGGGCGGCTTCCCAGGAGCTGGCACCCCCAGACCCGGGGGTGGCGGCGTTCTCCCAGAAAGCACATGCCCGCTCTCGTCTCCTAGCAAACGCTTCCTTTGCTTTAAAGAGAACTGGAGACTCAAAGGGAGCGTGAGGTAGGAGGACAGGTCTTGCTGCACGTCTTTTAAAAGCCGTGAACGTTTAGGGACAGCTGCCATGTCCAGCACGGGGCAGGCCAGGTGACGGTCAAGAGCTCGGGCCTTGTGCGGGGAAGTCCTGGGTTAATGCCCAGCTTGGCCGTTTGCTGGGCCACAGCCCTCGGCAGCCTCCTGAGACCCGAGACCCCTCCTCTGAGAACCGGAAGGGGCCGCCTCGGGGGTGGCACTCGGGCTTCAGGCCAGGCCAGGCGGACTCGGGCAGTGTGAGGCGACGGGGCGGGAAGCCAGGAAGGCCTGGCCAGCCCTGAGCCACGGCTTTTACGTTTTAAATCCTTTTCCATGTTTTCTCTAACTTTTGATGAGAATAAAGTTACAGATACACCTGCCTCCTTCCTCCCCGCCGCCCCCACCATCCCGCTACGCGTAGCATTTTAGTTTCTCGTGGAAGCATTTCAGGAGACAAGTCACGGTTCGTTTACGTGACCCCGTGAACCTGGGGCCATGGGAAGCAAAGAAAAAGCTCCGTTCCTGGGGCAGGGTCCACGAATGGCGGCCACGGCCCTGCTGAGCCACTGTCACTGAGACCACCCCCGGGGCCGAGTCACGGGCAGCGCAGCAGTGACCGACAGGTCCTGATGAGTGTGGCCTTTTCCACGCAGCCAGGACGCAGTGTGGGGCACACACAGCGGGCACGAGGACGCCCGAGCCCCCTCGGGGGCCACTAAAAGCTGGCCTGTGCCACACAGACATGGGCGTGGGCGAAGCTGCTCATGTTTCAAAACTTGTCACCATCGAGGCCCGGCTTGATCAAAGACCAGGAAAAGGGCCACCGAGGTCAGTGCCAACACATGCCACCTTCACTGAAACGTCCAGGTTTCCTGCTGCAAAGTGGGTGTTGGGCAGAAGACAAGTAGGATTCTACTTCCCACAGGTCTAAACTGGGGGTTTACAGGTATTAAAGGGTACACCGGCGGGCGGCAGAATGTCTAAAACACCTCAGGTTGTGCGTGTGTGCAGGTGTGTGCACACGAGCATGCGTAGGGGTGTGTGCATGTATAGATGTGTGTGCAGTTGTGTGCACAGATGTGTGCATATAGTTGTATGCATGTACAGGTGTGTGAGCATATGGGTGTGTCAACATATGGGTGTGTGTGTACAGGGATGTGCATAGGTGTGTGTGTATAGGTGTGTGAGTGTACAGGTGTATGTGTGTGTATGGGTGTGTGTACAGATATGTGAATACAGGTGTGTGAGCGTACGGGTGTGTGTATGGGTGGGTGTGTACAGGTGTGCGTGTATACACACACCCACAGCGATCTCCCGGGCTCCCTGGAGGCGGGGGTCCTGGGACGCAGCCCGCCCACCCCGGGTGGCTCACCCACCTTGCAGCGGCACTGCCCACTGGTCTTATTGCAGTCGGGGTCGAAGCCTCTGCCGACAGCGCAGTGGCAAGGCCCGCAGACGGGGTTCCCCCACCAGCCTTTGGGGCACGGCAGGTCAATCCTGTGGGGAAAGGGCCCAGCAGGCAGCAGGTGTTAAGTGTCCCCACAGGCCTCGGCGGGGACTTGGCTCTGGGCGCAGCCCCCGCCCCCCATGAGGCTCAGCTCCCCCCAGGGGTCCCGACCGCCCCCCCAGAATCCCCTAGAAGCTTCTGTCCCACTCCCAGACCTCAAGGGCCCCGGGGCTGTAAAGGTTCTGCTAATCTGGAGAATAATTTGTTTCCTTACTTATTTTCTTCTACCCCCAAGACACAGAGGAGGTGAGGACATGTAGGAGTGTGTGTCTGGGTCAGAGGCTGTGCAGGTGTGTGTAAGGAAGGTAAAGGGATAGGCGTGTGCGCACAGGTCGCTGTGTGCGAGCAGGTGGGGGTGTGCAGGTGACTCAGCCTGAGCTTTGGAGCAGCAGGATGCAGCCACTTTCCAAGGTGGCTGTGCCCGTCTGCTCCCCGCCCAGGCCAGGTGGCTCAGCTGCGCCATCCCCTGCAGACCTGCCTGCCTGGGGGATGTTCCCCACAACATGTCTTCCAGGCGCCTCGAAACGACCCTGCATTCCCTATCCTGGCTAACAGCGCATCCATCTGCCCAGTGGACACCTCTCGTAGCCACTCACGTGGCAAGCAATTATTAAGTACTAACTGTGTACCCATCAGGGGCATAAAAACGCCCAGGGCAGAGCTCCTGAGCCTGGGGGCTCCAGCCTGGTGTTTGTGTCTGTGTCACAGCATGGGGTCCCGGGGCCTTCCAGTACCCCTCCCTGCCCGGCCTCAGCATACCCAGAGCGCCATGCCTCTGGCTTCGCACTGCTCTGACCCACACACTGCCACCAGTGGTGCTCTGGGTCTCAGACCCGATCCTGCCCCTCTTCTGCCGGGCCCCGCGGCGTCCCCAAAGCCGAGCTCTGCCCCCTACTCAGGAAGCACCCCTGGGCAGAACAGGTGCAGGCTCTGCCCACACAGGGCGGGACCAGCCCCATCCTGGCGCCCCTCTCCAGCTCTGCCCATTGGTTTTCCCACCTGGAATGCCCTTCCCCTTCAGCCCCGCTGGCTCCCACTCCCCCTACACTGCTTCCTCCATGCACTCCCTTGGCTGCATCCTGTTCTCCTGAGATTGCGATTGTTCTCCTGAGATTACAGCACGTTCTGGCCTCGAGTGAACACACAAGGGAGGGCAGCAAGGTGTTACTGCAGCAGAGGCATGGCTTTTACCACCTGTCCCTGGTTTCACGCACCACAAGGGCCACCCACGGCCCAGGACTGCAAGCCAAGGCTGCACCTCCTCCAAGGGGCCCGGAACCTTGGTTCGTACAGAACCCAGCGGCCCCGGCCTGGACAAAGGGATTCACCTGCCAGCACACACCTGTGCTCTGTGAGCAAGGTGCCCGGAGCCTGCGGGCAGCAGCTCCTGCCTCACCTACAACGGGGCGCCCAGCACAGAAGCGAGGTCCAGCCCCACCCGCTCCACAGATAAAGCGTCCTCCAAACGTCCCACTCCTCCGCCTCCATCGTGCGGCCCTGCCTGCTCCGTCCAGCAGGGGCTCTGACCAGGTGCTAGGTGGGTCGAGTGTTTTGGGGGCAGAAGCAGGATCTAACAGGGTTAGCTTGAAAAGCCCCATTTCA
The DNA here is from genome assembly GCA_026826555.1 of Tolypeutes matacus. NCBI lineage: Eukaryota > Metazoa > Chordata > Mammalia > Cingulata > Chlamyphoridae > Tolypeutes > Tolypeutes matacus. The sequence continues at coordinate 4,667,644 of JAKSZT010000088.1, read as the reverse complement.
TGCCAAATTTGAAAAAAGAAAAAAAAAACCTTGCTACTCAGAGCGACACGTGTGTGGGGTTATGGAAGCAAGCCGCGGGAGGAGAGGGGCGCGGCGGGCCCCGCAGGGACGGGGCGTGGGGCCTCGCACCTGTTCTCGCAGTACAGCCCGTAGCGGCCGGGCCCACACTCACACGCGTAGCCCCGGCGGGAGCTGGGTGAGTGCACGCAGGCCGCCACGTGCTCGCAGGGGTTCAGGCGGCACACGTCCACGCACTTCCTTCCAAAGAACCCTGCGGAGACGGGGCGGCGTTACTCTGGCGCTGCAGGCTCGTCTTTTGCAGCGAGACCCTCCGGGCGGAGCTTTGACCAGGGAGACAGCTAGAGCCATCCGCGGCCTCCCGGAGACTTCACTTTCCACGCTGCTCGGGCACCTCGTACCGCAGGAAGGGGCTTTGTGGGAGAGCGGGGGTCCCGGCCATCCTGGGCTCAGAGTCAGTTCTGCCGCTGGCTGCCCCAGAGAGGGAGGGGAGGAGGGGGAGAGGGGAGGAAGGGGAGGGGGCCTGGGCCCACCCCCAGGGACAAAGCCTTCCACACCCCGAGCACTGAGAGGAACCACTGAATGCATCATCCTAAAACGTGCCTTAGAGTAGGGCCAGCAAGTCCTCTCTGCTACAGATAAAGAGGAGACACGGGATACGTTTTCAACTCAAGGGAGCGCCCGTTACTTTGCTCTAAAACCCAGCGTGGGCCTCCAGAGAGCCCCGGAGATTCGGCCAGGGGAACCTGATGCCCAAACTCAGAGACCAAAGGTGCCCGCGGCCCACCTCGGTCACAGACGCAGGAGAAGCCATCCCAGGTGTCTCGGCAGAGGCTGTTCTGAGGGCAGGGGCTCGAGGCGCAGGGGTCCTCCACATCGCAGCCGTCCTTCACCCTGACCTTGAGGGCGTCGTCCATGTCCAAGGAGGCGACGTTGGTGGATGTCTCCCCCATCCTCACCCCCTGCGTCGACAAAGGGCAGCCATCTCGGTGCCCGGGCCCAGAGGAACCCCAGTTCTCCCCAGCCTGGGAGTTTGGAGGAGACACCTCAAAGCTGGGACTGGGGGGCTCCCACTGGATAATGGCGGGCAGCTGAGTCCCCTCTGGCCCCAGGTTCAGATTCTAGGCGGGGGGACGGGCCCCATGGAAACACAGGTCAAGGGTCATTCCCCTGGGTGGGAAGAGCCACCAGAGGAAGTGGACGGGGGCATGGGGAGAGTGACCGATGACGACGGGTGGCAAGGCGGCCCCGAGAATCAGAGAACGGGGATCCCGGAAGCCCCCGCCCCGCCCCCCCCGTGAGCTCCAGGTTGGGGGAGGCCCACGTCCTGAGCCACGCCTGGAGGACCACGCCAGGGGAGGTCAGACGCCAAGACCACTCCCTGCAGGAAAGGTCCGGAACTGACACATCCAGAGACGGGAGCAGATCAGCGGCTGCCAGGGGCATGGGGAGGGCAGGCTGGCGGGCACGGGGCCTCCTTCTGGGCTGATGACAGGGTTTTGAACCAGAAAGAGGTGGCGGCTGATGACAGTGTGAAGGGACTAACTGCCCCTGAACTGTACGCTTGAAAAGGGAGAATTTCACCTCAACTAAAAAGGGGGGCAAAGCAGAAGTGTGTGAGGCCGGAGTATGGGGGGGTTCGGAACGGGGCCACCTGGGGTGAGGTGGGGGCAGGGGGGTGAGGGCCGCATCTCCCTGCAGAGGGGGCCAGGGAGGCAGGAGCTGCACATGCCGGTGGCTGTGGGACGTGGTCTAGGGGACAGCATGGGGTCTGTGAGGGGCTGTTTGGGTGGACACGGAATGGAGCAGGTGGGAGCGCCAGAGGGCAAGGGGCTGGGCTTAGGACAGGTGGGCTAACTGGTGGGGGGCTGGGAGGACGTGGAGGGGGGGCCCCCGACCCGGGGGAAGCTGTGGGGAAGGATGAGTCTGAGGACATCGGATTTCTGTATGGACAAGTGAAGCTTGGGATGCCCACTAGACCAGCTTCACTAGTCTATTTTAACTAATTCCAGCAGGTCGTCCAAAGGCACCTGTAGGCAGAGCTGGCGGCCCTGCCTCGCTCCCCCGGGTACCTGCATGCAGCCCCGGAACCCTCGCTGCACGGAGACCTTGTCTTCAGACACTCCCCCGACGACGAGGCTTCTCATCCTTAACCCGGGGAGCTGGTTCCCAATCTGCACCGTGTTCTGGGGCACAGAGAGGGGGGTCAGGGCTGCATTCTGGAAACATCCTCTGACTGGGAAGCATGGCACCCGAGGCCTCCAAAGAGGGCCAGGCCAGGTCCAGCCTCCCCGGGGGGACACAGCAGGCTGCGGTCACAGGACCTGGATACGCGTCTGCGGCCCAGCCCGGCCGGGACGGTCAACTGGGGTGGGGGAGAGCAGGCAACTCCCCCACCTCATAAATGGGCTGACCACGGTGACTGCTGTGTGACAAAGTGTTTGTGAACCATGAAGATAGCAGAGAAGGGAAAATGCACCCACTGTTGGGATCTCAGAAAGCCTTGGCTAGATCTCTGGAGAGTCCCGAGGAGACATGGGCGGATTTGGAACACGACAGTTGTTAATTTTCAAAACCGCGATGTCAGACGAGTCTAGACCCCAGGAGCCCTTGACAATCACAAGGGGTCCGCTGCTGTGGAAATCCACTTTGGGGCGCCGTTCCCGGGATGCTCCTCTGTCCACGGGGACAGGGCCCTCCCTCTCTGTCACCCGGTCTCGCAGCTCAGCCGCCTTCCATCTCTGCCAACCCTCCGAGGGCCGAGACCCTGGCGATACTCATCTTTACATCCCTAAAGGCATCGTGCCGAGCACACAGTCATGGCTCAACGAAACTGCTGCTGAGGTACTAATGGCAACGAGCCAGTTGTGATGGAAAACACATGGATGGGGGCCAGCCCCAGGCCCCAGAGGGGAGAGAAGACGCAGGTGACCCAGCTTAAGGCGGAACCTCAGCCCAAAATCCACAGGGCCCGGAAAGAGATCTGTTCCCAAGAGGGTGCAGGTGACAGCTCACCTGGTCCATCCCATAGTCCAAGGTCATGACCGCCAGGTACTTGATGTCCTTGCCCTCTTTGGCACTCTTCAGTTCTATCAGCAGGTGGTGCCACTCCCCGTCGGTCACGCGTGACCTGGACAGCATCATGGAGGCCACGTCTGGGCCGTGGGACACCTCAAACTGGATGTAACTATTCAGGATCTGTAGAAAAGGGAGGGCAACACCTACTGATGGATGCAAAGGCACAGTGGTGGCAAAATCGAAAATGTGAATAACGAAGCCACGCAAACCGACTTGATGTGGCACTGGATCAGAAAGAGACTTAAAAATGAAGCAGTTTGATTTGTGGTTGCCATTTTCACTCTTCAGAATTGGATGCTCCTTTCTATGGTAAAAAAAAAAGTGTCAAATATTTGACAGAGGTCAAATAAGAAAAGGATTGAGAACAAGTTCATGAGACCTAAAGATTGGGAACCAGCAAACAGATGACAACTAGGTTTGTATTTTTGGATGTAAATATTACACTTTATAGACAAGATTCAAGCCAATGTGTTTAAACACATGTAAGATAAATCAGAAATCAACATTGTAACTGGCCTAAAATGCTCACGTTTAAGGTAACATAGTCAGGAGCAATGCTAAGATCTTGCCTCTCCTAATGAAATGGTGGATAATTCTGGAACAGCCCTCCTCCTGAGAACACTAGAAAAATGAGATGAAATATTTAAGAACATCTGTTTGAAGGCATCAAAGCAACACAAGACACTGCAGAGCTACAGGGCCCACGAGGTGAGCCTGCTTATCCTACGGTCATCAGCCAGTTCTAGAAGATGCAGCTGAGGCTGAAAAGCTGAGCAAAGCTTTCTAGGTTCATGGGACTGGCAGGATACAAGCTGGAGTTCAGGGCATGCCAAACTCTTCTTTGGGTCGAGACCCTGAAGGGCTACGTACTAGGAGTAAAATAGAAACAGACTGGCCTTTGCAGGAACACAAACCCATCTCTGAATCCTCCCGGTCCATCACTAGATTACAATGGTTTGGGATAGCCAGTTCCCCAGCAGCTGTTACTGAGTATAACAACACTGTCAATGCAGATTCAAAGGCTCTCCAGTTTTTCAATACAATGTCCAGCACACAATCAAAAATAACCAAGCACAGGAGGAGACAAGACCATGTGATTGAAAACCAAGAGAAACAAGAAATAATGGAAAGAAACCCACAGGGAATCCAGATAACAGAATCATCAGACAGGCTTCACCATGATAAGGGGAACTTTCAAGGAAACAGATTCAGGGGACCATCAGGCTCTTCTTTCTGGAAGTCACTATATTGCATGATATGAGAGTCCAGTCACCATGTTTACATGCAGGTATGGAAAATGAGAAAACAGCATTATAACTAACCTGTGATACTCATGTTTTAAGATAACTTCAATTAAAAGGCAAAAATCCCAGACTGAATTAAAGGAAACAACTGTTAATGCACTGCTTAAAAGAGAAACTCATAAAATATAAGGTTCCAGAAACATTGCAAGCAAAAAGATAGAAAAAGATCATGTAAAAATGACAAAAAGAAAGCTGGTGTAGGTATATTAGTAACAGACGAAGTAAACTTTGAGGCAAAAATCAATATTAAGATAAAGAGGCATTTCATAATGACAACAGAGGTAATTCTGCAGGAAGATAAAACCAATTCTAAATGTCTATGATCTAATAATATAGGCTCAAAATCCATAAAGCAAAAATCGACAGAACTAAAAGGAGTCGTAGATGAAGGATGGGGATTTTAACTCACCTCTCTTAGAAACTGAGAGGACAATCAGACAAGAAAATCAGTGATGATGGCAAAGATTTCCACACCACAATTAACAAAACTTGGACGTACGCAGAACACGATATCCAACAACTGCAGGGCACACCCTCTTTTCAAGGTCAGATGGAACATGTGCAAAAACTGACCAATTTGCTGAGCTGTAAAGCAAGTCAACACATTCAAAGTCCTGAAATCATACAGAGCACATTCACTGACCTGCAATTATGCTAGAAATAATAAGATCAAAAACAAGAACCTGCCACATGTTTGGAAAATCAGAAATTATTTCTAAATACCCCACTAGTCAAAGAAGAAATCACGACAGAAAGCAGAAAATATGGTCAACTGATTTATAAAGATAATGCAACAATGTATTTTGATTTTTAGTCTTAAATGATAGCCAACTTAAGAATTTTTCACCTTTTTACGTTTTGTTTCCTTTTATTCTTCAGAAATTTAACTCAACTCATTCATTTCCCTTTCACCACCCTTGCTAACAAAACTCCAAAGCCAAAAGATGGACAATAAACATGATCTTATGTCTACAAACAAAAGCCAGCTTCATGGAACGAGCCCCAGCTCCCTGGAATTCAGAGAGGCGTCCGACAACAGCACGGTTATCCCACTTGACAATGCAGGAGGGTTTAGGGCGCCCGGGAGCAATTACCCAGATCGTCCCGGCTGCAGGATGACGTCGCAGCCTTGCTCAGCCTGGCACAGGGGGACCTCTCAGGAGCACCCAAACCACTGCCCCACTGGGGCTCAGGGGCCTGCAGGGAGTCGGTGTGCTGAACCTGTCAAGCGGAAACACCCGGAACTTTCCTACAACGCCCGGCTGGCCGGTTGTTGGGAACTTCCCTGGGGCAGTCTTGTGGGTCCTGCAGACTCCACCAAGCTTTCTCCAGGGAGGAGCTGGCAAAAAAACTTAATTTCAGGATTCGTGACGGGTAACAAAGTCCCTCAAGCCATGTGGGAGTGTCGGGCTTTCAGAGCATGTCCTCCTGAAAGCGTACGTTTTTCCGACAGAGACCCCACTGCCAAAGGACAACCTGCAAACTGCAATTCATCACCTGACTCGAAAACAGCCAATTCAATTTGTTTCAACAGTGAAAGAACCACAAAGAAACACACCATCCCCGGGCGGAATTGTGTTTGCCAAGTTTTGGCGCAGAGCTGGCTCTGTGGCTTCCTGGGAGACTTAGGAAATTACGAGTTAATAAGGGGAAACAGGGACAGCCCTAATTACCCCCGAGGCACAGGCTGCACCTGCCATCAGACTAGAACGAGTCTGTGCTGGGAAGCTTCCTGCGGGTGACGGGGTGAGCGGGGGCAGAGGAGAGCAGGGGAGGGCAGGGGGCAGGGGAGGGCTTCCTGTTGGGGCTGCGAGCCCAGGAGGGCTGGTCACCAGGCCCCTGCCCCCTGCCCCGTGGTGACTCTGTGGCCTGCCAGCCTCTGGGGTGCTCAGGGCCTTATCCCCTCCCTTACACCGACAGACTGGCCAAGGGAAGACGACAGACAGACCTGAAGACATGGCCGGGACCTGGGCAACGAGGAGCCCTGGGCCTGGAGCCCACAGTGGCCTGGCCCCAGTCAGCCTGCAGCTGTGGGGAGGCCCACAGGCCACAGGCCTTGGTTTCCCTGTGCAGAGCGAAGGTCTGGAGCAGAAGCTTCTGAAGGGCCCTCGCGTTCACGTCCGAGGCCGAGCCCAGCGCCACCTGCCCTGTGTTGGGACTGAGTGTGCTCCGCCTTGTGCAGAACAAGACGTGCAAGGCCCAGGCGAAGAGAAGAAAATGGTGCCCAGCTCCACAAGGACAGGGAGTCACAGCACAGGGGACTCCAGCTAGCTCCAGGAGGGACTTCCTGGTTGAGGGAGCCATTGTACTTGAGGTGGGTTGTGTTCAGGTGTGGCCAGGCCTGAAGGCAAGAGAGGAGGCTGACTGCAAGGGTGACTGCTGCCCATGTGAGGGAGGAGGCAGGGGGAGGAGAGGCAGGGGACAGAGGGGGAGGGGAGGGAGGAAGGAGGAGAGGGGAAGAGAGAGGGGAAGGGGAAGGAGGGGGAAGGGAAGGAGAAGGAAGGAATATAAAGGGAGAGGGAGGGAAGGAGAGGGAAGGGAGGGGAAGGGAGGGGGAGGGAGGGGCCGAGGCAGCCAGCCAGCCCCAGGCTTCCTCTGGTTGAAGGTAATGAACTGTCAGGGCTTCTCCCCGAGACCACCACGTGCATCCAAACATGTATCCAAAGCCCATCACATACTCACACACACACAGACATGTATATACACAGAGATACACACATGCATACAGACACATGTACACACATGTAAGAACACACGGACATGCACACATGTGTGCAAGATCCAGAGACACACGTGTACACTTTCACGTCCATCTGTGAGCACACACGCTAGTGTGCACACAGGCACACACAGGCACACACACCTACACATGCTTGAAGAAATGCCTGGAAGAAAGATAGAAAAACAACTTTGGACAGAGGCAGATCAAGTCTAAACAGTCCTCAAAGTCAGGTTTCTGGGAAGGAAAGCAGCAGCACTTGCCCAATCATGTGTGTTTTCAGACCTGACCCTGATCGGAAGGTTATGGCAGCAGGGTTGACAGAATGTTTGGTGCCCAGCAGGAAATCCTGATAAAGCAGAGCCTTCCAGAATCTCAGGCAGAGAGCAGGGTGGGAAACCCCTCCCCTTGCCTCCAGTAAAGTCAGCCAAGGGGTGGAACGGCTGCCCTACATATCAAAGTAACTTACACTTGTTTCCACAAAGAAAATATATCTACGGGGCTGGGAAGATGCAAGTAGAAACTATTTTTGAAGCAAAAGTCTAGAGGATAGAATGCATTATAATCATTTTTCAAAAGTTTTGGGGATTAAACAACCACTGGGTCAAAGAAGAAATCACAAGGGAAATTAGGAAGTATCTTGAGACAAATGCAAATGAAAACTCAACATAACAAAACTTAAAGGATGCAGCAAAGGCAGTGCTTGAAGGGAAATGTATAGCTCTAAATGCCTACATTAAAAAAGAAGAAAGATCACAAATCAATAACCTAACCTCACACCTAAAGGAACTAGAACAAGAAGAGCAAACTAAACCCAAAGCTAGCAAAAGGAAGGAAACAGTAAAGATTAGAACAGAGATAAATCTAAGAGAAAACAGAAAAGCAGTAGCAAATCAATAAAACCACAAAGTTGGTTTTTTGAAAGGATCAGTAAAATCAACAAACCTTTAGCCAGGCTAAAAATAAGAGGGCAAAAATAACTAAAATCAGGCATGGAAATAGGGACATTATTACCAACCCTACAGAAGTAAAAACAATCATAAGAGGGTACTATATGCCAACAAATTAGAAAACCGAGACAAAATGGATAAATTCCTAGACAGATACAAATTCCCTAATATGATGCAATGAGAAATAAAAATCTCAACAGACCTATAACAAGTAAGAGATGGAATTAAAATCAAAAACCTCCCAAAAAAGCAAAGTCCAGGAACAGATAGTTTCATGGCTGAATTCTACCAAACATTTAAAAAAGATGTAACAGCAATCCTTCTCAAACTCTTCCATAAAGAAGAGGAGGGATTACTTCCTGACTCATTCTATGAGGCCAGCATTACCCTGATAGCAAATCCAGATAAAGACAGCACAAGAAAAGGAAATTACAGACCATTATCCCTTATGAATATAGATGAAAAATTCCTCAACCAAATACTGGCAAACCAAATCCAATACTATATTAAAAGGATTATACACAATTACCAAGCGGGCTTATTCCAAGAATGCAAAGATGGTTCAACATAAGACAACCAATTAATGTAATACAACACATTAACAAAATGAAGGGGGGAAAACTACATGGCCATCTCAATTGATGCAGAAAAGGCATTTGACAAAATCCAACATTCTTTCATGACAAAAACATTCAGAAAACCAGAAACAGAAGGGAACATTTTCAATATGATAAAGGGCTTTTATTAAAAACCCACAGCAAATATCATACTAAATAGTAAAAGACTGACAGCTTTCCCCTAGTTTCAAGAACAAGGATGCCCACTGTGAGCAGTGTAATTCCAAATTGTACTGGAAGTTCTAGTCAGAGCAATCAGGCAAGAGAAAGAAATAAAAGGCATCCAAACTTGAAAGGAAGAAATTGCATTATCTCGATTTGCAAATGGCATAATCCTATATATAGAAAACAACAAAGAATCCACAAGAAAGCTAGTAGAACTTATAAATGAATCCAGCTAAGTTGTAGGATGCATGGTAAATATACAGAAGGCAGTTGGGTTTCTATTTAACAATAATGAACAATCTGAAAAGGACATCAAGTAAACAATCTCACACGCAATAGCATCTAAAAGAAATGTAACCCAAGTAAAATTTAATCAAAGAAGTGAAAGACTTGTACAATGAAAACCACAAATCATTGCTGAAAGAAATTAAAGAAGATCCAAATAAATGGAAAGACATCCGTATTCATGGATTCAAAGACTTACTATTAAGATTTCAAAGTTGCCTAAAGTGATTTACAAATTCAACGCAATCCTTATAAAAATTTCAACAGCCTTTTTTTACAGAAATGGAAAAGTTAATCCTAAATTCATATGGAACTGCAAGGGGCCCCAAAGAGCCAAAACAATCTTGAAGAACAAAGCTGGAGGACTCACACTTCCTGACTTCAAAACTGACTACAAAGCTACAGAGATTAAAACAGTGTGGTACTGCTATAAGGATAGTCATATAGACCAATGGAACAGAATCCAGAGTCCAGAGTTAAAGCCACACACCTATGGCCAGCTGATTTTTGACAAGGCTGCCAAGTCCACTCAAAGGGGAAAATATAGTCTCTTCAACAAATGGTGCAGGGACAACTGGAAATCCATGTACAAAAGGATGAATGTGATCCCTTACCTCTCACTATATACAAAAACTCATTCAAAAATGGATCAGCGACCTTAATTTAAGAGATAACACTGTACAATTCTTACAAGAAATCACAGGAAAATATGTTCAGGATCTTGTCGTAGTCAATGGATTTTTAGATTTTACACCAAAGGCATAAGCAACAGAAGAACAAATAGATAAAATGGACTCCATTAAAATAAAAAACTTTTGTGCATCAAAGGGCATTATTAAGAAAGTGAAAAGACAGTCTACAGAATGGGAGAAAAAAATTGGAAACCATATACCTGATAAGGGTTTAATATTCAGAATATATAAAGAACTATAACGCAACAACAAAAAGACAAGCAACCCAATGAAAACATAGGGCAAGGATTTGAATAGACATTTCCCCAAAGAAGATATCCAAAGGGCCCATAAGTATATATGAAAACATGCTCCAGATCATTAGCCATAGAGAAATGCAAATTAAAACAATGAGATAGCACTTCACACCCACTGGGATGGCTATTATTAAAAAACAAAACAAGAGAAAATAGCAAGTCCTGGGGAGGATGGGAGAAACGGGAGCACTTGCTCATTGTTGGTGGGACTGTAAAATGGTGCAACTGCTGTGGAAGAAAGTTCGGTGGTTCCTCAGAAAATTAAACATAGAATTACCATATGGCCTGGCAATTCCACTACCAGGTAGTCCCCCAAAAGAACTGGAGGCAGGGTCTCGGGTCTCGGACAGATGTCTGTATAACAGAGTTCATCACAGCATTATTCACAGTAGCTAAAAGGTAGGAGCAACCTAAGTGTCCATCAGCAGATGATAAACAAAACGAGGTCCATCCATCCAAGGGGTTACTATTCAGCCGTTAAAGAGTGAAGTTCTCGTACATGTGACAGCATGGATGCACCTTGAAGACATCGTGTTGAGTGAAATAAGCCTGACACAGAGGCAAATACTGTATGATTTCTCTTATGTGCAATACTTAAAATAAGCAAATTCACAGAGAATGAAAGCAGAACAGAGTGATGGCCAGGAGAATGGGCAGTTACTGCTAATGAGTCTGCATTTTGCCTGGGGATGATGAAGGGTCTGGAAATAGTGGTGAAAGTCCCACAGCCTTGTCAAAGAATTGTCCACTTAAGAAGGTTAAATGATTTTTATGTTATATAGATTTTACCACAATTCAAAAATAAAATAAAACCCCCTGTCCAAAAAAAAAAAAAAAAAAGTTTTAAGGGACTCTACTGCTTATGTAGTGCTTTAAATAAGCAAAACAGTAAAAACCAAACAAAGATTAAAGGACAGCACAACGCTAAGGGGGTTCAGAGGGATTTTTAGGGAGCTTCTAACTGAGCGCCAGCTCCTGGGAAGAGCCGCCGGCCAGGGGCCACCAGCTCTAAGGGACAGCGGCTGTGTTCCTGGAAGCGCCTCCTGTAGACCTGAAACGCCGTCAAGCAGGCTGGAGAAGAGGCCCAGACCTCGGCGAGAGCCCAGCTGGGCACTGGCTCCACCTTCTCCGGCCTCGAGAGAAAGTGCTGGAAATGAGCAGCCCGCCGCATCCCCCTCATTAGGAATGGCGCGACTGACCCGCCTCTTGGGAAATCACACATGGGGGTCCTTTGATGCACTGGCATCACAGAACCCCGGGGCCGGCGCCGGGAGGAGGAGGGCAGTGGGGAGGGCAGGTCTGGCCCCCCGGGGACGTGGTCGCGCTCACCTCCAGGTGCAGCTTGGAGCCCGAGCCCGCGGCGGCCTCCATCAGCACGCCACCTTCCTTCCGGGTCCGGAACATCAAGCCGAGGTACCAGGGCACAGAGATGGTGACAGCCAGGTCGCTCCAGGACACGATACTCTCCCCGCTGAAGCGCTGGGGGTGCGGCATGGCTGCGGGCAGGTCAGGGGGCCCTCAGCCACCTCCCCAAGCTGCGTGGACCCCCGAGAACCTCTTTCAGCTACAGGGGAGGGGGCGGTGCTCAGGGAGCTGGGGAGAGAAACCCTAGACCTTTTAAACAGCTTCCCAGACCTCCATTTGCACCACGCGGAGAGCGGAACCCGCCAGCCTGGGGCTCTGCAGAGAGCTGCTCCACCTGGGTCGACGGCCCGTGCACACCGGGGGTCTTGGGAGCAGGTGCTGCACCACATTCCAATGCATCTGGAAGCGCTGGCTAAAAAGCCACACGGCTTCTGTGCGGGCCTCATCAGTGCCTTTAAGTTGCTAACATGCCCTGGTTTAGTGAGTGGTCGTGCCCATTCTTAATTGGCCTCCCGGCTCCTTCGTTTGCCTTACCTTACGTTGAAAGAGTGCCAAAGCTACAGACAAATGAGGAAACTATTTGCCTTTGTATTGCTTCAGAATGAATTGAATTTAAAAACCGCCAGTGGCAATAAATGCAGAGCAGCCAGGGCAAGTGCAGGCCTCGGTGCCCTCTCCTCTGACGCTCGCGAGGCGGTCCAATCAGCAAACTGCCAACTGGAGGCCAAGACGGGGGCAGGGGGCACGGCGAAGGGGGAGGGCTTGGGCTTTCAGGCCAGAGGCATTCAGGGAGGGGAGGGTACCACCGGCGGGTCCAGCCACGTGCCTCGCGTGGCCTCGCTTAGACGAGATGCAGCTCCTGTGTCACTCTGCAGCACCCTGGGGCACTGACCCCACGGGGGCTCCCGGCTGCGCCCCGGCCTGTGCCCAGCTGGTGGCCCTGCAGACAATGGACTCGGGGATGCAGGGAGCACACAGGCCACCAGAAGCTGCCGGCCCCGGGCGGAGCCCACGAAGGTTTCTCCTGAGAAGCCCTCTTGGCGTGGCCCCGGCGACGCGGGCACTCACCTTGCTCGCAGTTCTTCCCACCAAACCGCAGCGGGCACTTGCAGAGATACGTGTTCCACTTGTTGACACAGGTGCCCCCGTTCTGGCACGAGATGCCGGCACAGAAGTTCCTCTGCGCGGCGCAGCCTGGAAATCAGAGTGTGGCGCGGTCTTGGGGAGAGGCACCGCGTGCGCAGGCACTGCCTCATGTTCCTGCCAGCACCCACGCGGGTCTGGAAACGGAGCCAAACGAGCAGCGAGCCTGCCGGACCCGGCCAGGGAGAAGGCGGGCTGGGCTGGAGCCACCTGGCAGCAACGCAGAAGATGGAAAGGGCTGCCACTCGGGACACTGGGGCCCTGGGCTGTCCGGCCGGCTGGCCCGGCCATCTGGGGATGACCAAATGCCCTGGGGCGGGGCCTGCAGCCTGGGCCACCGGCTGGCAGTGGGAACAGCAGAGCCTGCACTGCAAGGAGCCCAGGCCCTGGGATCCACTCCCAGGAGGTGTCCACGTGGCCGCATCATACCTGCGTGGGTGCCGTTGTTGGCGATGAAGCTGGCCATGTCCATGCGCTTGCCGTCGATGGAGAGGTTCCGCATGCAGCCCACAAACTGCCGGTTGTGCACGGGGAAGTCTTCGGGTAGGTTGGGGACGCCCCCCAGGAGAAGCGGGCCTGTCAGGTCCAGGGACCTGGGAAGCAGCGGGTGCCAGGGCGACCGTCAGGGGAGAACCTGAAGGTGGGATCTATTCCTGGGGCCACCATGGGCCCTTCAAATGGCTCTGTGCCTCGGTTTCCCTGCCCTGTATCACACACATCCTGACAAACTGGGTGATTTGGGTTAACCAGCTAGTGCCCCCTAAGTCCTGACCTCCACCCAGGGCCAGTCCATTCCAAACAGGCCGGGCGTGTCCTGAGCAGAGAAGGAGCCAATCGCGGCTCTACCTTCTACAGTCGCTCCAGGCAAGGTGTGGACTCGAGGGGCGGGGCCACGCCAACCAGGAGCCTGGCTCCAAGGGGGGAAGCTGCGGCCTTGGGCTCTGACCCAGTACAGTGAGGTGGGCTTACTCCCACCCTACCCCATAGGTGGGTGAGGGGCAGACGGCCGTGGCCGCGTCAGAGGCTCAGCTTAGCCCAGATGTGTCCTGACGGGCTTTTCAGAAAGACTGTTAAATGTCTCAGCCAGTCACGATCAGCAGCCAGTCCGAAAACCTTCGCTCTGGCTCTCGGGGCGGGCGTTACAAAAAGAGAAATGTGAGGACGGCCACAGAGCTTGAGGTCAGGACGTGCCTTCTTTCCCGAGTTAGAATGAGCGGCCAGTGTCTGGAAGGTGCAGCGGCCGCTTCAAGCTCAGAGGGTGGGCTACTGACCACACATCGGGTCAGAGGGACCAGCAATCCCATGGCGATGGGGACAGGGCTGGGGACGGACAGTGTACGGGTCAGTGAGCCATCCGTCAAAACCCTGGCGCCAGCCTTGGCAGCACTCCGCAGATGCTTCTAAGGGAACTTGTTCTAGAAGGTTCTGCTGGGTCAGAGGGAAGGCAGCCCATCCAGGGAAGGGGTCTGAGCAGCCAGGGCCTCAGGGTGGTCTGGACACCCGGAAGCCGGTGTATGCGCAGGTTTCTCCCATGGACAGAGCGGTGGGTGCAGGTGGGCCCCTCCCTGGGACACTCACTTTTTGGAGCCGCTCTGTGTCCCCTGAGCAGCACAGCTGTAGTTCCCGATGTAGCTCCCGAAGCGCACGGCCACGGCTGCGTCACAGTCATCCACGGTCACCACGGCCACCTTGTCCCCTGACGGCCCATGGGGAAGGCCCAGGCGGCCAATGTTGGGCTGTCAGCAGAGAAAGCAAAGGCCGCGTCAGCGAGCCTCCCCCCGCCCCGAGTGCGCCCCACGGGCAGAGAACGCAGAGAAGGGCGGAGGAGCCCGCCTCTGCGTGAGCCCCGGGACTGGCTGGCACCGCAGCCTGGGCCTCCTCCTGCCCGCCTGCTTCTTCACGCCCCACGTCCACTCGCCGGTCCAGGGATGCCAAGCTGGGCTCCTGCTCACCACTTGGCCCTGTTCCCAAAGAACCACACACGCAGGGTGTCCTGTCATCCCAGGCGGGCCAGGGGCCTGTCGACCCTGCAGGCCCCCCGTAGTCTCTTGGCATCAGGCCTTCCGCTCCCAGAACGACCCCGGGCTGGCCCCACGTCAACAGGTCCCGTGCGCCCTGCACCGGCCCCACCTGCCTCCCACGCTGCCTCCCGCCCCCCGGCCCTTTCCAAAAGTCTCACACACGGCGGCACAGTCTCCGTCATGGTCTTGCCCTTCTAGCCGGCTGTACGTCCTAGCCCAGGGCGGCTATGGGAGAACCTTTCGGAATAAGTGACCTGGGGCGAAACCCACTTGCTCCTGAGATGCGGGTCCCAGAACTTTCTTTAGAAGACGCAGGGGCTGCCTCCCTCTGCCCACAGCCCTGCCCTCGTCCCAGGATGCCCTGCATGCACCTGCAGCTCCTGGGGCACCCCGCATGCACCTGCAGCTCCCAGCCACTCTCCCCAGGGACACATCTGCCAACGACTCCAGCAACACCTCCAGGAGAAACAGAGCTAACTCTGCACTGCTTACACTGACCATGTAATGTCTGGCCTGCAGGTCTCCCAAGCTCCAGAAACGGGGTGGGCAGCAGAGGCCAGGCCTGCCCCTGCTGGAGCCTGTCGAGCCAGGCCCCCAAATCTCCTTCCTCCCCAGCAGGCCTCACAGACAGCACCCGGCACACACCAGCCCCTTCTTCCTCTTCAGAAAGAAGCTTTTCTCTTCCAGGCCCAGCGCTCCCCACGCCTTACCCTTAAAAACGATGAGCTCAAGGCCTCATGTGATGCCTGTGGGATCAGTGTGAGCTTCTAACATGTCCTCTTGTATTTCCTCATAATAATATTGGACATAGGTAGTTGTAATAACAGAAAAATTAGCTAAATTGTCCTCGATGGCTTTTAAGAGGGAAGTAACAAGAGTCAGAAAAGAAACCTTGGAGAAACTGAGAGGCACTTGTCAGCTCTGGGACTCCAGGTTTGCTGGCAGGAAACAGAGCTGCTGGTCGCAGGGTGAGCGCTCAGCCAGGCGGCCAAGGGACCCGTTCTCCTCCAAGGCCCCCCATGCCCAATCGGCCACCTGACCCACAGGGCCTGCCGCGCACCTCGCCTGTCTACAGAACCAGGATCCCTGCTATAACGCTCGGGATATCGGGATACTTGGCAGTGCACTCGCTCAGTCTAAGTAGTGAGTGTCTCACCCAGTTCTGGGGACGGCTCTCAGCTCAGTCCACGGGAGGGGCCTGGCGGCCACCTGAAGCATAGCTCATGGACAGCTGCTTTCTCGTTTTCCTTAAAGTCAGTAGTCGAGATGGAAAAGTCTAATAAGCTAGAGTTAAGCAAGAGTTAGACAGGTATTAAAACAAGAAAATCTGTTTTTTCTCTCCATAACAACAGCCTGCTTTGGAAAACACATTAACTGCCCATTATGAGAGCTTAAATATTAGGTGCCATCTGGGGAAAGAAAAAACACCCCCAAGCTGCGCGAGCCCCCCCACCCCAGAATTATCTAAGTTATAATTTACATTTTTGGGGATGGGTGAGAAGAAAGCCGTAAACAGCATTTACACTTGGGAAGCTTTAATGAAACTAAGCTAGGTGGTATAAATGCCGCTTGTAATCAACAGCTCAGAGCCGCAGATCCAGGCAAAAACGGCAAGGAAGAGACAAAAGTGAAAGCGGCACTTGTACTGAAAACGGCTCCTATGAACGTGAGTCAGCCCACTGCTGAGGCACCAGCCTCGGAGTCTGGACGGGCAGTCCATAGCCAGCATCGCCTGACGCCCTCCTGGACAGCCAACCCCAGGTCCACCGGGCACCCGGTCGGGAGCGATGGCCGTTGGGCCAGGGAACGAGCATGTCCGCATTCAGAGCAGGCAGGACCAGGTGCCCAAGAGATCCACGGTGACGGGGAAGGCCGGGCAGACACGTGACATCGAGGACCTGGTCCCTGCTCTGCAGGATGCAGTCAGGGTGCCTGACGGCTCCGTCCCTTCTCATGCTGTCCCCAAATAAGGAGCACGTGGTGCCCATGAGTTAAAATGCTGACTGTGGTCAGTGTCAGCAAGCGGAGAGCATGGAAGGAGGTGAGGGGGGAGGAAGTGAGAGGGGAGGAGGTGAGGGGAGAGGGCAGGTGAGGG
>JAKSZT010000088.1:4621313-4650886 GCA_026826555.1 Tolypeutes matacus | reverse complement strand
TAGGGGATAGAGGAGGCGAGGGGGGAGAAGGCGAGGGGGGAGAGGAGGCAAGAGGGAAGGAGGTGAAGGGAGAGGAGGTGAGGGGGGAAGGCAGGTGGTAGGGTTAGAGGTGAGGGGAGAGAGAAAAAGGGAGGAGGCAAGGGGGCAGGAGGTGAGGGGGGAAGCGAGTGGAAGAGGTGGCGAGGGGGAGGCGGCGAGGGGGAGGCAGTGAAGGGGGCGGAGGGGGTAACAGTCTAGTGCAGCTGGAGGAGAGGCAGGTGCCTGGACGGCCTCCTCATTAAACAGAGGGGACCCCGGGACCCGCCTTCCCACCCTAGGGCCGACCCCGGAGAGTGAAAGCCAGGGCTCAGCCGCAGCACTTAGGCGCGCTCGTAGCGTGTCGTCCCCAAGAGCCCGAGCGCGGCATCACCCCTGGGCGCATCGGCAGGAGGGTGGAGAGTGCTGGACACCAGCCTTGCCAAGGGGTGGCTTGTGGCCCGTGCCGCAGCGTGGCTGGACCGTGGAGACAGAAACTAGAGAGAGGTGGTGGCCGCACAGGCCCGAGACCCGCCACCTTAAGGTGGTGCGTCTGATACGTGGGTCTCTGCTCAGGTAAGACACAACGGGCCCCAGAAGCTGCTCGCCGCGGCCCAGCCGGCCGCCCACGCCCGGGTGACCTTTGGGACGCCCCTTCCCCACAGTTGTCTTTAAAACGGGGTGAAACACGCTACGTAGCCTCCGCTCAAGGCTGCCGTGAGAGTGAAACGCAGCGAGGGGGGAAGTTCTCTGCAGAGGCCTGCGCATAGTTGCGTGGCCGGCTCCAAAGGCGACACCAGCCTGCCTCAAGGGAAGAGAGTGAAAGCGAGTGGGGCGAGCCCAGGAGATGCAGACAGCGCCAGGCTTCTTTTCAGCACAGGGCACCCCCTCGGATTTGGAAAAGAGCGAAAAAAGGCGAAAGCGATTTAAGCTGCTCGTGCAGCGCGCTGACTTGGAGATTCAAGGAAAGAGCGCTCCGTGGCTTGGCCCGTCAGCAGCCAATGACCAATGGCGGGGGTGGAGAGGAACAAAGAGTCAAGAGCAAAACAAAACCACGATTTCCCACACGCATTTTTAAAGTCTGCGACACATTTACACAGAAGGAAAAGACAGTGTGGGAGTAAGTCGGCCGCTGGGCAGCCTATGACCTTGTGCTCAGTTCCTGAGTTAGACGGTGCTGGGCCCGGAGAGCCAGGGCCCGCGTGGGCCCTGCCCCCACCCCCACTCCAGCTCTGCAGGCGGATGCACAGGTGTGCAGGAAGGCCACCCACCCCCAGGCCTCTCTCCGGGGGGCACAGAAGGCTTGCTGGCGGCCAGGCATGGATGCAAAGCGGGGGGCGGTGGCTTCCGAGCCGCCCTGGCTGGCACGAACTGACCTTCCACGGGGCAGAGAGCAATGGGCCCAACCCAGGACAGACCCGGCCGTGCTCGATCCTGCCACCACGAGAAAAAAGCTCCAGGAAGGCTGTGCCCTCCGAGGGAGGCCTGGGGAGCCCTGGGTGGCAGCCTCAGCTGCAGATCCCAGGTCTGCAGAAAGCAATCCGCAGTCCCCCTTGGGGTCTGGCGCCTTTCCGTTGTCCTTCAACATGCTTTTCCCTGTCATAGAGCCTTCCCCCTTGCTCAGCTTAGACGCTCTACAGTAGCCGATGGGGAGGGTTTTGTGCGCACAAAAGCGTGTGGCTCTGACGACGTGCTCACGTCTCTGCAGCCTTTCAGCCTGTACCGACAATAGCGCCCCGGGGAGGCTGACGGGGCTACAATTTCAGCTGCTGGGCGCAGCGGACAGTGGCGTAGAGGGGCCGGTGAAGCCGGACACTGCGGAGGGACAAGTCTCGGGAAATACGTGGATTCATGCTCAGAAATGATTAACCAACTTTTGCTTCAAGGAAATCACAGATGACTGGATTTGGGGAACGTTCAAGAAAGAGTCAGAGCGCGGCCCTCGGCGTCTGGCACGCTGTCGCTTCTCAAACACGGCGCGGTTTGGGCCGGGCGGGCGGCCCCGCTGAGCACGGCCTGCCCGACGCCTGCCAGGAAACGTGGGCAGGACGCCCCCAGACCTGGCAGAGGGACGAGCTCCTCTTCAGAAGGCTGTGCTCCCCGGCGTGGGCCTGGAATTTGTCGGAAGCTGTGCGTGGACAGGCTCATGAAAACACCTGCCGAAACGCCCAGGCTCGCCAGGAGTCAAACCGAGTTTCCCGGCAGCCTCTGACGTGACTTCGCCAGATTGTGAGTGTCAGACCAAGATGCTGCTTCCCTGGGGAACAGGCCCTCCACCCGGTGGGGTGACTGCATATCCCCACGGCCCTTTCCCGGGACCCCAGGTCTCAGATCAAACCCCCACGCTGTGCTCGTCCACCCCATGACCTTGAGGTGTGCACATACCTGCACCCCTCGTCAGGCATGGGGGGATCCTCTTGCCACAGCACACAAGAGAGGGGCTGCAGCAGGCTGGACAACGGATCCCAAAAAGATAAACCCTCTGGAGCCTAATGGACCTTTCTCCATCTTTTTTCTTGAAAGCATTGGCAGGGTTTCCAGGAGCTGCACCAAGGCCGGCAGGGCCACCAAAGGGAGCACAAAGGCAACCTCGAGCTCCTCGGCACGGCTCAGAGCGCAGGCAGGAGCCCCCGACTGTCTCATCTCCAAGTCCGGGCAACCTCTTCTGGAAGGTGGGTAGGTCCCGAGCTCTGAGCTCACGGTGGTTGGGGCACAAAATGAAACGACGCACCCGAGGCCCTGGGTGGAACGCGGGGCGCCCGGCCAGCTGCGGTCACTGTCACCGTCACTGGCAGCTGTGGAGGCCGGAGGCCGGCCGGGGTCAGCGGGCAGCAGAGGCCACACCCCGCCGAAGGCCCAGGGGTCACGGCCCGACCCTACTGGGAAACCCACCTGACTGCTCTGCACGCCAGGGCCCCGCCTGCAAAAGGGACAAGAATAGCTCATTCCTCACCAGATGAAATGAACTGATGGGAGGGAAGGGCTGGGGACGCCACCTGTCACGAGGGACGCATTCCAGAAAAGCCGCTACTGCCGCGGTCATTATGGAAAATGAGGGGAGGCAAAGCAAAAAACATGCAACTGGTTGCTGCCCCTGGATTAACGTTTTCCTCATAGTTCCATATGTGTATATAAAAAACTAGACTTTTTTTTAGCTACACCTATAAAGGGAAAGGAGAAAGCGACAGCCTGGGAACGATGATCTCTCAGCTCAGCCTGCAGGCCGCCTTCCAGGAGCCGTGACACGCAGCCACTTGCAGCTTCCAGGCTCTCAGTTATCCAAGTCAACACTGGACTGTGCTAATTGAGTCTTTTCATTACGGAAGCATTAAAAAATAATCTTCTTAAACAAGAATCAGAACCAGCTGGTTACCAGAGTTTAAAAAAAAATCACAACCAAACTTTCCATTTCTCAAGCAGGCGATTGATCCAGGTTTCCCTGCTAACTCCGCCCGAGATAAGAGCAGCTCTGCTTTTCCAAAGGATGCACAAAATGCAGAATGGAAAGAGCATGGGGGAGGAGGCAGGACTTCCCTTCCCACCGTGTGTCCGGCGTGGCCCTGAAGCAGCATCTCCTCGAAGGCCCAGTGCTGTGGTCAGGGCACCGGCCAGCCCTCCGGCAGGCCCCGCCCTCAGCCAGAGGGAGGCCCCGAGCCTGCCAACTGTTCAGCTGCGGGCTGGGGTCCCCCCTTGCAGCTGGGCCCAACGGGCTTCCCAAGAAGTTTCCTGGGAACTGGGGAATTCACATGCATCGGCCCATGGGGGTCTCGGCTCCACTTGCAAATGAGGGACTCACACTCGGGGTTCCTCGAGCTCACAGGCTCTGGAAAAGCCCTGGAAGCACGTTCCTTCTCTTGGGGGCTCGGGTGACTAAAAGGTGGTCGTACAAACTGGGGGCACCCTCGGGTCCCCAACAAGAAGCTTATCTTTCCCCACAGGGGGAACATGAGGATCTGACAGCTCTTATTACTTCCGACCGTCCCTGCAGCTGAGGTGGGAACAGCTTCTGGGCAGCCGCACGCTGGGGCGGCTCCATCAGGCGGGCAGGCAGGGGACACGGCACACCCCGCGGCCACTTACATGGCCTTTCTGGACCGCGGCCACACGGCTCAGTGCCCTGAGTGTTCCGTCCTGTCCCAGGGGAGAGGACACACGGCCTCTGGTGACGACAAAACGACAAAATCACTCTGAGGCAGGAGGACTTATTGGCTAGCGCTCATCCTATGAAAGAACAACTTATTAGAAAAGTACACGCTCATGTGTTCACACTTATTCACACATTCGTACACTCATGCATGCTCACACTCACACCCTCACAAACACGTTCCCTCATGCGTCTACTCACACACACACACCAATCTCACGTATGCTCACGCATTTTCACACTCACACATGCTCGCACACTTAGATACGTGCTCACACACTCACTCATGCACACACTCACACTCACGCATACTCTCTTGCAAAGCCCCAGCCTGCTCCTTCCAGGACCTCACAGGCTCTTCTGAGTTCCCACAGTCGGCCACCTGGATGGGGCAGGGAGACACCCCTGGACCCCCCCCCAAAGACCCCAGGGCTTTCTGGCTCAGACCTCATCTTTTTGCTCCTCACCGCCCCGCCTTTTCCTCTGGAGCGGGTGCTCAGAATTTGTGTGGTGCCGGCAGAACTGGTGGGGGTGGCATGGAAGCAGCTAGAACAGGCAGGGGAGAAGGTGGGGGAGAGGGACAGACACATGGACATATGGACAGCCCTCAGTTCTGAGTCCCCAGAGACACATGCAATCACCCAGGACACACGAGCTGGGGCCCCACATCTCGGTCTGCCCTGGCTCCCTGGTGGCCTCACTCTGTGCCTCGGTTTCCTCGCCTGTACAATACCCAGCAGCAGCACCTGACACTCCGAGGGCGACGGGACAGTTGATGCATGTGCGGCTGGCATGGGGCAGAATCCTGGTCCATAAATGCCAGCCATTATCCCACCCGCCCTCTTCGCCCAGGTACTGGGGCGGGGGGAGCCAGGTGCAGGGAAAGGAGGGGTGCACTTCCTTTCAAAGAGGTGGGAATGAAGTGACGGGGCAGGCTGGGAAGGGCAGGCGGGGAGGGACAGATGGCGGGTGGCGAGGCCAGCGTGCCAGACAGTAAGCAACCACCACGGGGCCAAGACAAACGGCCGCTGCGGCCCCACGGGAGACTTCCCACCACAGGGCCGTGAGCACAGAGGCCCGGCGGGGGCTGCCGGTTTTTCCACAGCAGATGACTGAATACACTGACGAGCCCCGTGTTTTGGAAAGGAAACGAGGTGACTTATCTCCCGGCTCCATCGACAGCAGCCCGGCGGGGTGGGGGGGTGTGCCACGAGGGCTGCGTCTTCCACGGCCCCAGCACCAGCGGGCAGAGGGCGAGCCGCTCACCTCTCTCACGGGGCTCACTGGCCAGGAAAGAATGGCCACGCAGGAGAGCTCCTCCCGGCGGCTCCTGTTACCCGCCTCGCTGGGTTTCAAGGGAGGCGTTTACAATTCCAGGCCAGAGATGGCGGATAACGGCGGTTAAAGGAATTAGCCTCTGACCCACGGCAGTAAGGGTGACTCACGCGCCGGTACTCGTAGTTATCAAATGTCCACTTGGGCTAGACACAAGGGAAGGCGATTCCCGACCCGAGAAACCTGCTGCTGACGCAGGAAACTCAGTGCAAGGGAAACCCATTCACTCGCGGCTGGGGGCTCAGCCTCGGGAATGGGGGGGATTTTCCAGCAGCCCTGGGCCCTGCTCCACTCTGTGGGGAGCCGTGGGGAAGAGAGGCTGAGCTAATGACCTGGTGCAGAGGGGGGGGGAAATAATGAGCCTGCTCGGCCAGCTCTTTTATCATAAAGGTATTACGTTGCTTTGCAAACTTACCTGTGATTCCATGACTTTAAAGAGTTTAGCTTCTTTCTCCTGTACATTTTAAAAATCAAAGGATTTTTAAGACAGAACATTTTAAAGTAAATAAAATGGTTCATAATCCCATCACTCTGATGACGCCTGCTTCATTCTTTTCTTTCATAAGAGTAACTCAAGCACAGGTAACTCGTACAGAAGGGCACAGAAAGAACACGGAAGCCGCCGCACTTCTCAGCTTTCCTCCCAAAGGTTATCCACCGTGTTTGCCAAAAGCGCTGCATTACGGTGTCCTGACACTCTCTGTCCACCGCTCTGCAGCACCCCCTCCCTTCAAGAGGAGCCGATTTCTGCCGTCCAGTCTGGGCTTGGCTGCACGGCCTGCTGTTTTGCTAAAAGCTGCTGGGAGCAGTACACCAGCAAGAGTTGGCTTTTGCAAGAGGAGTTCATTAGGTTGAAAGCTTAGGTCTGCTGGAGTCCCCTCTCACACGGCAAGGCACACAGAGGCGGCCGATGCTCCTCCAGTCTCGTTGCTTCAGCCTCTGGCCGCTCCGTCTGTGTCCTCCTCTCTCCCGTGTTCCTCTCTGAGCTCCTGGGTTCCCTCTCTCTTTCTCTGCCACCTTCTTTCTGTGGCCGCTGCTTTTATTCCCCCATTTATAAAGGAATCCAGTAAGAGGATTAAGAACCACCCGAGGTCCCACAATCTAATCAAAGGCCCTTAACAGAAGTAATTCATTCAAGAGTTCCCACCTACAACAGGTTTACATGCACGGGAAGGGATTAGCTCTAAGGACATGATCCTTTCTGGGATCCACAAAAAGCTTCCAACTCACACCTGCTTGGCCAAGGGGATGGTAGCAAACGGGACCCAGGCAAAGGCTTGAAAAGCCCCTGTACGCCAGGGCTTCCCTCTTGCGGCTGAGAACCCTCCCTCCCCCATGACAACAGGCCCTGGCTGGCCGGTGGAGGATGAGGCCCCAGACACGTGACGAGGCCCCAAACCCCTGCTGAGTGGTGCAGCCGGGAGAGCCAGAAGCCACAGCACAGGATCAAGAGGGACAATAACTCCGTGAGGTCTCAAGACACCACGTTTTGAGGGTGGTTTTGCTTGGTAAGTGTTCCC
The DNA here is from genome assembly GCA_026826555.1 of Tolypeutes matacus. Classification (NCBI taxonomy): domain Eukaryota; kingdom Metazoa; phylum Chordata; class Mammalia; order Cingulata; family Chlamyphoridae; genus Tolypeutes; species Tolypeutes matacus. The sequence continues at coordinate 4,643,872 of JAKSZT010000088.1, read as the reverse complement.
TCCTCTTCTATTTTTGGGAAAAGATTGTGTAGAATGGTTGTTAATTCTTTAGAATTTTCAGGCCAAACCATCTGAGCCTGGAGATTTCTCTTTTGGAAATGTCGAAATCGCAAATTACGTTTCCTTTATAAGCACAGGGCTATTCAAATTGGGCAAGTTGTGGTGGTTTGTGTTTTTTAAGGAATTTTCCATTTCATTTCAGGTGTCGAATTTTTGTGTGTAGAGTTGTGTGCCGTAGTCCCTGATTATCCTCTTGAGGTCTGCAGAGTCTCTGGTGGTATCCAGTTTCATTCCTGATATTAGTGACTGTGTCTTCTCTCCTCTACGCTGTCAGTCTTCCTAGAGGCTCATCAATTTAATTGCTCTTTTCAAAGAATCAGCTCTTTGTGTCACTGATTTTCTCTGCTGTTCTTCTGTTTTCAGTTTCACTGATTTCTATCTCATCTGTGTCATATCTTTCCTTCCGCTTGCTTTGGGTTTATTTTGTTCTTTTTACTAGGTTCTTGAGATGGTACCTTCAATCACTGGCCTGTGACTTTCCCCCTTTCCTAACGTGTGCATTTGGTGTTATTAATTTCCCTCTCGGTACTGATTTAGCTGTGCCCCACAAATGTGGGTATGTCATTCCATCTTCATTTCCTTTAAAGTTTCTAAGATTTCATGTAAACTTCCTCCTCCCGTTCTCCTTTCTTCTTTAATAATTGAACACTCCTGTCAGACCTCCACAAAGGACCCTTCCCAGCACTTGCTAGAGTCAGCAGTGGAGCCAGGGCCAAGGAGGCCACAGCTCAGCAAGGCTGGGGCTGCATGCAAAGGCAGCCAGGTGAGGAAGCCTGGTGGGGGCTGGGGATGGACAAGGATGGAGCAGGAGGAGAGTAGGGGCCTGGTAGGATTGGGAAAAGGAGGAGAATGGGAACGAGATTCCTCCCTGAGGGGGAACTGCACTACAAACACAGAAGGGGAAGAAAATAGAATGAGCTCCATGGTACTGGAATGAAATTCATGGTTTTCAATACATACATAAGTAAATAAATAAGAACATAAAAATAGTGTGTATATCGAGCAATGTACACACATAAATCCACGTATTTCTCAGCGCTGCCCAGGGAGAGAGTGGGAGCGGAGACGGCCCAACAGCACCGAGCACATCTAGAACTCATAACTTGGTTTCTATATCCCATTCTAAACTAAAAGCATCCTGGGCTCTGAGGATAAATGGCTGATTCCAGGGCTGGTGCAGGGACAGCACAAGACAAGCATAGAATATCTTCTTTTGCCAAAAAGTAAGGAAGTGCTAGCAGAAATGAAGGGTGTGTGTCAAAAGACAAAGCCACATAGCTGGCTCTTTACCACTGTCCTTTTAGCCTAATCTGAAATATTGGTCAAGTCTGAAACAGCTTCAGGATCAGAATAAATTATGAAAATGATAGATTATACCCATTCAACAGCTTAGAAACTCATGAGGCCATAATGATATAAATATTATGGGGGAGAAGAAAAAGCTCTTCCTTCTACTAGATAGCCCACAAATAAATGTAGAAGGAATGACAGAAAACACTTGGCATTCATTATAGCAGCTGTCGATTCACCAGGCACCATTCAACGGCTGTTACAACCAGCAGGTGAAACAGGAGAGAGAGGAGGGGAGGGAGCAGGAGGTCAGAGGCTGATAAAGCAAATGGGGCAAAATGTCAACCACTGGGAAATCCGGGTGAAGGGGACGTAAGAGTTCTCTGTTTTATTCTTCCACTTTTCTAAAAGTTTGAAATAAAATTTTAATAAAGGTAAACCCTTCACCCTGCACTGCACTGTGACTTTTTGTTTTTATCTGTGAACAATATTCTTGGAGACCTTTCCACATCGGCACCTGCAGCTCTACCTCATTATCTCTGGTGGCTGCAGGGACGGCCACAGCAGGGACGGCCTTACGTCCTGGCAAATAATCCCTCAGGTATTTCTATAAGTTGGATTCTACAAATGAACTATGTGCCCACTTTTTTTTTTTTAATGATACAAATACTTAAATTCTCAGAGTTTTAGTTTAAAAAACACATACCTATCACTCTCTAATTACAGCCACTCTCCAGCTTTCTGCACGTGTGTTCAAAGGAGAGGCTCTCTGGGGCTCTACTACATACAAAGAGGACAACATGGAAAGGCTCTTCCCTTTAACCAACCGAGGATTTGGGTGGGGGGGCGAGGTCAAACCAAAGCCTCACTTTCCCTGGAAGCATCCATCGATCGTGTCCAAAACTGAACAGTGACAAACAGCACAGGCATGTCATTTATCCCCAAGAGTCAGATGAAAGGAACCCAATGTCCCTTCCAGACCACCCGCCCGGCTCTCCCTCACCCTCCATCCCTACTTTGCTTTCCTTTATAACACCTCACACCGCCTGTCAGACCGTAACAGACTGACCAACTCATTTTGTGCCCGTCCTGCAGACTCCAGCGGGCATGGCCGGTGCTGGGGGATGCCCCCGATGCCCTGGCTGACCTGTTTCCCCAGGACGCTGGACGCTTTGCCCCTGCCCAAGGAGCCGCTGGCTGACAAGTCTGTTCCCTACCCCTAGCTGTGAGCTCTTTGAGCAATGCAAGGGGCCAGGATATCAGCTCTCCCTCCACTCGGCACTCCAGCACTGCAGGGCTCAGAAGTGGAAGCTGTCCACAGGTGGCCTAGAGGTGACTGTCCTTACTACAACATCATCTCCAGAAAGAGCAAAGAGATGCTTTCGTGAGTGCTGTTTCCATAGGGGATGGGCAGCTTCCCCCCCCCACCGCAACAGGAGTCGCCATACAAACACCCTGGGGTGCTCGGCAAAGTGGCACATGCTTTACGGAAGCGGGATAACAGCCAAACCTTGGTTTCCAGCTCAAAGAAATAATTTCAAAATATTTAAACCTCTAGACTGAAATATTTACCCCAAATATTTTCTTCCAGGCATATCTACTCTTAGCAAGTAAGTGGTGGAGATATTTATCTTTCACAACAGCCTCAGAAAAATGCAATCTCCGACAAAGTGATGATCACACAGGCTCCAAGTGAGATCCCCCAGCCTCTCCGGTTGGCTGGGGGAGAAATGCCTATGCTGCTTCACCTGTGCTGACGGAGCACAACACAACTGTGCAAGACGCCTGCTTCTGAAAGTACCCTCCTGGAGAAACGTAAAGCTCAAGCGCGCTTCTGACCCCATGGACCATCTCTAGCGGTTCCCTGCCCTCTGGCTTCTGGCCGGGTCTGGCCACTGGGGAGCCCAACAGGAGATGAGAGGGAGGGAGGGGAGAGAAGTCAGGAGGTCACCTCCCCTGATGGGCCTGCCCCTCAAGGGGCTTCTCTCTGGGCTCTTCCTTCCTGGCTTCCACTCGGCCCTCTCCCTGTTCTCCTGGGCCCAAGGGCAGTCATGGCTCCCGGCTGCTGCCAGCCCTGCTCTCCGCCGCCCCTCGGGGATGTCCTGTGCCCGGCCCACCCTTTTGTGAATAAACCCTCCCAGGATCATCCTGTTTTGTGTGCTCCATCTGTTTCCTGTTCAGACTCTACCCAATAAACAACCCATAGCCAACATTCTAAGAGAGAAAATGCTGCCTCTGTGGAACACAGAGATGAAGGTATAAGGAAGGAACGTGCAGAGAATTGCTCAGCGGAACTAGAAAGAATGACAGCAGCAATCTCAAAGATAAAATTCACAGAAAGTTCCCATCTCGGAATGACTTGAGTTTGCAGATCAGAAGGAGCCACCGTGGACTCCACATGATGGACTGAAAGCCCCACGTGAAGACTTGGCGCTGGGGGTGACACGACAGGAAAGATGCTCACAGCTCAAGGAGGAGAAGGAAACAAAACAACAAAACTAGGTGACACACACAAGAAAAAAGGCAGAACAACATCAGACTCGTCAGCAGAAACAATGGAAGCCAAGGGACGATGGCCACGCCCAGGGAAAACCCTTCCTAACCCGGAATTCAACACCCAGCCCTTCTGCGAATTAAGTGATAGGCCAGAAACACATCGGCAACTTGCTAGGCCTCAAAAAGTTACCTCCCGTTCAGCTTTCCTCAGGAAGCTACTGGAGGCTGCGGTCTACCAAAGGGAGGAATAAGTCAAGGAGGAAGGAGAACGGAGGCCAGATCCAGGGCCCCACCCTGGGGACCACTGAAAGGGCCTCCCGGGCACAAGGGGATCGCAGGCCTCGGGGCTGGGAGCAGAGAAAGAGTGAATGGCTCACATACCACAGAAAACCTACCTTCTGGTAGGGAGGTTGGAGACAAACCAGCCGTATGTTCACAGAAAACTGAGCAGGTGGGGAAACTAATTCTATAGCTAGCAGTGTGTGAAAGGCTGTGCACTGGCCAAATCCACGTGTGCATCAGATATTACCTGTGTATTCACAGTAAATAGAGCTGCTGACCCAAATGAAAGCCTACCCTGGGAGGATGGCGGGGGGCGGAGGGTGTGGAGGGGGTAATACGAAAATTAAAAACCAAATTTTCACCTTCCATAGCAGGAAGCCAGTCGATAAAACCCAAACGTGAAGGATTCAGGGACTAGCATATCAGCACGTTCCTTAGAACCCTGGAGGCAAATACAGAAGAAACAGCTGCGCCGTTGCCAGTGTGGGTGCAGGAAGGCGCAGGAAGGCGAGGGCCAGGGGCTGCTGACTTCACAAGCGCTGCTGAACCTCTTGGTTTCTGACCCCTGGATGATCTTTTTTCCTTAATGATGGGCAGAAAGCAATGGCGTGGCTAACACACTGCCCGAGCCTGGTGTCCCTGGACCCCTGAGAACCCCTCACCCCGGCTCTGTGCCCCCAGACTCCCCTCCTTGCAAACCCACAGGAATGGTCAGGGTTCTCGTCCTTTCACGTGTCACATGACACCGCGCGGCTGATGGTCTCCAGCTGGAGTGCTGTGCGCTAGGCACCATCCACCCAACTGCCGACACTCCAAGGGCACGTGGCAGCATCGGGGGACCCCAGGGCCCCGGTGCAGGGTCTGGGAAGCCAGCTCAGCCTCCAGCTGTGCAGGAGGAGCTGGAGCCGGCCAAGGGGAAGGGTGTTGCCAGGAGAGGGGCCTGCGGGGGCAGAGGCGTGGTGCTGGGAACCAGCCTGAGCAGGGTCAGGGAGGTCAAAGCCCAGGGGGGCCAGCTGGGGAGGCTGGGAGCCCCGAGGCGGCTGCCTGCAGAGGGCCTGGACGGGCTGACCAGGGAGCTTGGGGCCTGGGGTCGGGGCCACAGGCACGTCTGGGCCCTTGACCAGCACCCGGCTGGCTGGGCAGCGAAGAAGGCAGCACGGGGCCCTCCCGGAGCACCCAGGGGTGTGACCCACAAGGAAGCCAGGCTCTGGACAATAACACGAGTCGTTTTCACATTCGGCCATAAAACATCGGCCCACAGCCCGCAGCGAGGCTGGGCCAGGGGCTCTGGGCCAGCAAATCAGCAGTCTCACATCAGGCCTCGGCACAATGGATGGGACCCGCCGGAATCCAGCTTGGCCGCGGCTTGTCTAATCCCATCTTCAAAGACCCTATTTCCAAATAAGGTGGAACTCATGGGGTGGGCTCCAGGACGTGGGCATGTCTTCCGGGGGGACGTGATTTGGTCGGAACAGCGTCCCTGATCTGCCGTGCTCACGGCCATCTGGCTGGAGGATGGTCCAGAGTGGCAGCTGGGTCGGTCCTTCGAGCTGACAGGTGATGGGATGGAGCCCACGGGGACAGCGGCTTGCCACCTACAGGCCCTCTTCAGAGCTGTCCTCGCTTCTTATTTTTTTGGCTGCCAGCAGCCCTCCTCCCCCAACCAAACAAGCCTGGCAACCTCGCCTGCCTCGCTCCTGCCTCGGGCACGCTCCAGAGAAGTCTTTGCATGTGGATAAGAAGCTCCGGCGCTGAGCAAACAGCGTCCCTTCACCTGAGACAGACTAACATTTGCCTATTGTGCAAGTGCCCGGAGCAAAACCATATGACGGAAACCTGAAGGTGTGAGCAAAGACTGGCCGCTTTCCTCCCTAAAACCCCTCCTGCAAGAGGCACAAAGAGCTGGGGGGCTCTCTGGAAAGGACTTTCCAGTCCCGCCCTGTGCACAGAAGCGAGGAATCCTCCACCACCTGCCTCTCCTGGTGCCTCAGGCTCCTCTTTCCTCTGGAACATTCCAAGGGGTGTTATTGGCTGCAGGGCCATGGGCCGAGGGCCCCTCTGAGGTCACGACGGGCAAGCAGCCCCGGCTTCAGGGATGAATGCCCCTGTGGGCAGAGCACAACTAAGTCCCAAGAATTAGAAAGTGGGGGAAACGTGGAGCCAGGGAACCCCTGTACCAGCCACAGGTGCTGCTGCTTTACCCGTCAGCTGACGGCTCCAGAATGTGCTACATGCTGGGTGTTCTGATGGGGGAAACCGAGGCTGACTCACTGCCCCCGGAAAAAAGCTTTCAGCCTGACCCTGGGTGCTGTATTTCAGAGGCAGCCACGGAGGAAAAGGCCAGCGGCATGCTGTCTTTGCTTCCTTGACAGGGGTGTACGGCCCCCAGGTCCCAGGACCCAGAGAAGGAACCAAGCCCAGGCCTGGACTCTGAGCCTAAGGGAAGCACATCCCACGAGGGTCAGCGGTCTCTTGTGTCCAGCCCCTGCTGCGTGGAAGGCAGAAAGAGCAGCCAGAGTTTGGTAAGAGGCCAGCATGGAGGTGAGCGGGAGTCAGGCTGCAGAGTGGGAAGGCTCTTGAGTGTGGCGTCTGCCTGCCGGGGCGCCTGCCACGCGCCGACTTTCCTATGTCTCTCGAGTGTGTGTGGAAGAGCATGACAGAAGCCCATGTGTGTTTGGGACTCGTCCACACCATGGGCCAGGAGGGCTTGCCGGCAGGCACGCCAAGACCAGCATGTGTATCGGTCAGTGCTGCCTCAAGACGAGAAAGCTTCGTTGACGGGAACAGAGAAACCGGGAGCAGACCCAGGCCCCGACGCCAGGCAGAGCACCTGAAGGTGCCTGTAGCATGGGAAAGACCCTACCCCGAGCTTCTAATCCTTGCGACACAGGAGCTCAGTCCCCCTGCCCATGACCCCGTGAGAAGGCTGCCATCTCTCTGCCACTGCACGTGAGGACGTGGTTTCCAGGAGAGACTGTCCCCTGGATGGGAAGGATCCGAGTTAAAATACAGGGTATCAGCCCCGAGGAACACCCCAAAAGGGGAGGAAGTTGTCTTCCAGAGCAGCTGCCACGGGGACAGGAGGCCCACGGGACATCGACTGGGGAAACGTCTCGCAGATGGAGACGCCATGTGGGGAGCCAGCCAAACCATGGATGCGGCCGCGGGCACCCGAGAAACCAGACAGGAGCCCCTGCCCTCAGGCACTGACCCGCTTTCCAGCTGCTTCTCTGGGGCAGCTCGCGGTGGCTCACCCCGCTGAGGGGCAAGTGGCTGAAAACTGTCCCCAACGGCCACAGCACAAACGAGAGCCTGTGACCTCAGACGACCTCGGCAAACCTCTCCCCGTTTGCTGAGGGAAGCTCGGCCAGGCTCGCCACCCAGACCCTCTCCTGCCCAGTCCCGCATCCCCCTTCGCCAAGCCCTCCGCGGCTGCTCAGGGACACCGACAGGGGGCAGCAGGCTTCGCTGGGGGCCCCGTAATCTCTCAGTTCTCCCCGACATCCAGGGGCCACTCTCAGCCCCCTGGTCACTTCTGAGAGGCACCCCAGTCCCCAGCAGAGACCCCCTTCACCCACATGGCGGATAAGGTGCAGCGCTCAGGCCACCTGCCCCTGCCCTGGGCAAGCACAGACGAGGCAAGGGAGGCAGCCACCAGTCAGGGATGTGGAAGAAAACTGCAGCCCATGCGCAGGGCGGGCGCTGCTGCGAGCCTGCGCAGGGCTGACAGGAGGCGGCGGGCCAGCCAGGGCAGGCCGAGAGAAAGGGGCGGCCCCAGGGGGGCAGAGGGATGCTGATGACCGGCTGGGGAGGGGGAGGGCGAAAGGGAGGGGCCACGGACAACCCCACGATCTCGGGCCCAAGTGCTGCAAGACGGACGCCCTCACGGGTGCAGCCCTGGCTCCGGCGGACATGCAGGCAGAAAACACTCTCCCTCCCCAGGTCACCCAGACGGAGGGGAGGGGTTCCCCGCCTGCTGGCCGCATTCAGGTGAAGCGTCGCTAGGCTCTGGGGCGGAGGTACGTCCGAGCCCTGCGAGGGGCCCGGCGGAGTTCTCCCAGAAGGAGGGACGTGGTCTGCAGAAGCACGGCGAGAAGCAGGACATTTGGCCGCAGAAACCACACATTCCCTGGCAAGCCAGTAAAAGGTAAAATAAAATGCAAGTAAAGCAGCTGGGTGCCTGCCTACCACATGGGAGGTCCCAGGTTCGGTTCCCAGTGCCTCCTAAAGAAGACAAGCAAGACAGTGAGCTGACGCAGCAAGAGAACACCATCAGATGACGCCCTGAGATGACACAACGAGGAAACACAATGAGAGACACAACAGGCAGGCAGAGGTGCTCAAGCAATTAGGCACCTCCCTCCCACATGGGAGGCCCTGGGTTTGGTTCCCCGTGTCTCCTAAAAAAAAAAAAAGACAAGCACACAACGAACAGGCACAGAAAGTAGACAGTGAGCACAAACAACGATGGAGAAGAGGAATAAATAAAATAACTCTTAGAAAAAAAATCGTTAGGAAAATGCCCACGCTTGCAGGACCTCCTTGGAGAGCACGGATGCTTGTGTTACACCCGGGTCCCAGCGCACAAACGGCTCTGGAACTGTTTGCGTGGCCCGGAATCTCAGCCCCGGCTACACTCTGCGTCCTCCCCGTGGGGCGGGGTGATCTCTGGCTCCTGGTCCCCGCCCCCAGTCCAGTGCTCCTGCAGGAGCACCCCAACCCCCAGCACAGGGACGGGCTTTCCCAGACCCTCGGTGGGTGCGTGGCTAAGTACCGCCCTACCCACCTATTTTTCACAGTGTCAGAAAATAAACAATTTCAGACAGAAAAGCCGCCGGGGCCCGTGGCAGCCTACCTTGTTGTAGTACTGCACCTGCACCGAGTGCCACTGCCCGTCGCTCACGCCGCCGGGAACCTGCGGCGCCACCATCGTCGTGGTCTCACCTGGGCCCAGAGAGAAAGTGACGTTAGTGGGGAGCCCGGGCTGGCCGTGGGAGCAGAGGCAGCGTGGCCGTGAGCCCCCCAAGCCCCCAGTGGGAGGCCCCCATCCTGCTGCCCACTCCGAAGGCAGGGCCCGAACCTTGAACGGCTCTTTGCTCCATGCTCAGGGCTGTGAGACTCTACAGAGAGGGGGCTCGAGACGGGGAGCACCTGCCGGCCTGCGTCTCTTCAAAATGAACTTTACAGCACGAGTGGAAAACTGAGGCCCTGACTTCAAAACGTACTACCTCGCCCTCTATTTTCACACTTAATTCCAAGTTCCTGGGATCTGGCTAAAATCTCCCAGCACAAAGCCTGGAACCGATTTCGAGCCTGATCTGGGAGAGCTGAGACATCCTGGAGGACCAGGGCCAGTGTCCAAGCTGGCGCACCACAGGCCCCACGAGGCTCTCCCGGCGGCCCTCGCGCCAGCTGTAGGGCGCAAGGAGCCAGCGGACACCCTGGGAGGGGTCAGGTTGCCAGGCGGGGTCCGCACACAAAGCAGGTACGCAGACCCCAAGCGGGGGCTCCCCAAGAAAAGCTGCTCCCAGGTGGACAGTCACAGTGAAACGTGTACCCCAATTGATCAGGAAATACCTAAAAAACCCCATTGTTCTCTGTGGGGGCTCCGGATCTTTCTCAATTTTGCATCCTCAAAACTGACAACAACCAAATACATCCTCCACCCCAGCTCTGAGAGAGACTTCTGACTCTTCCCTCTCCTTAACTCTCTCAACAGCTGGGGCAGCTGTACTACAGCACAGGTGGTGCTTTATCGCTAGACCACATGACCTGTGTATTAAGAAACAAGCGTGCATCGCACAAAAACTGAGAAAATACAGGTCGCTCCCTGCAGAGAACGCCTCTGCCGGGGCTCCGGCGTCCTTCTGTCCAGTCTTTTCTCTGCGCACACACCTGCTTTATGCTTACGTAACGAGCCGTGTACTACATCGACAACGCAGAAGAAGCACCTTCTCACGTCATTAAAATCTCTGCCGGCACTGCAATGACTTTGTCCAATATTTTCGATCTACAAAGTTTTATTCAGTGATGCCCCAGTTTTTGGAAATTTGAGCTACTTCTTCCAACTTTTCAGCATTATAAATAATGCCGCAATGAACATCTCTGTCCGTGTTGGATTTCCTCTCCTGGATGGCTTCCTACCGGCAGAGCTGGGGGATCTCAGGGCAAGCACGCCTGAGGCACTGCCCAGGACCTGGGTGCTTCTTAGCTGGCAGGGCTCGTGTGAAGCACTTAAGAGCCGCTGCTTCCCGCGGAGGGGCCCTACCTGCAGAGAAGGTGAGCTGCACCTGCTCGTCCACTATCTCCAGGGCGATGAAGTCGTGCTTCTCATTGAAGCGGCCGTTGTAGAGCAGTAGAGCATTCCTGTCTTGAGTGGCAAATCTGCGGGACCGAGCAGAAGCACGTCACGGCACGGGAGGTCACAGGTGGGGGGCGTGACACGCCTGGCCTGAGGAGGGCCAAGACATGGGGCTGTGCCCAGGAAAGACACTGGTCTCGGACACTCGTTCTGCACATCAAGATCTGACAGGCCAGGACATCCAAACAGCCACAATCCTTCCTGGAAGGAGGAAGCCTGATTCCATGGGGGAGGTGGCTGCTACGGCCTGCATGACTTGCGAAGACTACCTTTGCACAACGTTCTAGAAGCACGACACATGCCAACACACCAAATAGAGATGCTCGGCAGCAAGTCTCGTGTGTCTGGAGACAGGTCCACACACCCCCACCTGGGCACAGACCGTGGCGGCTCCTCACCCAGGGGTGCTGGCAGTGGGGCCCCCACACAGCCTGTGCCCCTCGGTCTCCACCTCCACACGCCAGCCACACTGTTTGTTCCCAACCACCACAGGGCCTTTGCACACGCTGCTCCCCCTGCCTCGGACAGTCCCTGGCTCTTCAGATTTCCCAGGGGGACCAACCCTGATTCCCCTCACCCCCAATTCCATTACAAACCCCACCCCAGCAGTCAGTCAGATTACCCAGTTTACTTCTGAAATTATCCTGCCTATTTACTTGTTTATAAGAATATAAGGGAAACGGATGTGGCTCAAGCAATTGGGCTCCCGTCTACCATATACAAGGTCCAGGGTTCGATTCCCAGGGCCTCCTGGTGAAGGCAAGCTGGCCTGAGCAGAGAGAGAGCTGGCCTGAGCAGAGAGCTGGCCTGCACAGTGTTGCCCACGTGGAGAGCTGGCGCAGCAAGATGACGCAACTTAGAGAGACGCAGAGGAGAGACAACAAGAGACACAGCAGACTAGGGAGCTGAGGTGGCACAAGAGATCGAGCGCCTCTCTCTCACTCCGGAAGGTCCCAGGATCGGTTCCCGGTGCCGCCTTAAGAGAAGACAAGCAGACACAGAAGGACACACAGAGAGCAGACAGCGAGCGCACACACACAAAAAGGAACGTAAGATCCTTGAGGGCAGGGGCTGAGGCCGCCGTTCACTGCTGTACCCCTGTATTAGTGATAACTAAGCGCTGGCCAAGGGACTGGACAGAGCCGCGAATGAAAATGAGCCTTATGCACTGGATGTGTGAAAAGCTGCTTCCTCCAACAGCAGAGAAAACACCTCACACACCCACCTCCCGCCCCCACGGTCCGGGGGAAGGCCCCGCATCAGCCCTGGGTTTTCTGGAAATGGTTTTCAGACCCCCAAATGGCCCCTCTCTCCCCAACACCTCCAGTTACAGAGGCACTGGTAAAGCTTCCAGACGATTCCAGGACAACTTCCTGAGTTAGCTGGATGTCTCCATCATCAGAGATTAAGGGGGGAGGGGGCTCTCCTTTAATTCCAGGTTGGTTTGTCCCTTTTCATTTGGGAGGAGTTTGTCTGAACAGCCCCAAGCCCCTGGGCTCAGCCTTTCCCTCGACTCACAGAAAATTGATCGTGTAGCAAGCCAGGGGGAACTGAAGCTGAACGCGAAAGGAAAACACTGGAAAACAAAGTGCATGCTTCCGGGGGGCGTGGGGCGAGCGGGGAAGACTGAGGAAGCTCAGTACCACCCAGCCTCCGGCTCGCACCTAACTCCGTCGGCTTCACTTTGGACCCAGCGGGGAAGAGCTGGTGAGAGCGGGTGCCAGGGATTAAACGGTCCTGGACCGCGCCCACCAGCTCACTGCCCGCTGCTGGAGACAGAGGAGCAGGACCCCGAGGCCAGGAGGGAGGAGGGGAGGAGCAGAACGAGGGAAACCAGAGGAGGGAAAGCAAGGCACAGAGCGGGCCAGGGAAGGAGGAGGAACAAAGAACGGTGGGAGGAAGCGAGGGGCTGCTGGGAACCAACCTGGAGCCTCTCGGGAGCCCCAGGCACGTGGCAAGCAGCAGCTGGGAAGAGGAGAGGAGGGGACCACAGAGAAACCACGAGAGGCCCGGAGCTCCAGCAGCCTCTCCAGGGGGCTTCCTCAGGGTCCAGGAGGGTCCCAGCTCCAAAGGTCCCTGCAAAGCCCTGGCTTACGGGCAGCCTTGCTTTCTTAGCCGTCAGCACACATTAGGGAATCAGCCCAAGGCCCCTGCCCTCTGCAACTCACCCCTGCCTGCCCCCCACCAAACCAGAGGCTCTCCTTTTTCCTTTTGGGAGCCATAAACACTCGGAGAGCTGGAGACGCCCGGATGTCAAGAGCCAGAGCTGCTGCTCCCTGCAGCATCTCGAGACTGTAAGCCCTGGGAGCAGGGGGCCACTCAGAACTACCAGCCTGCCGCTCCCTCACCCCTGGGCGCCTGGAGGGAGCCGGGCACAGGGGTCGGCCCTATGAGCTCCTGGCCAGAGGCACAGCCAGCCCCCTGGCCTCGGCACCTGCTCTGCCCTGCCATGAGCCTGAAAGCAGGAAACATGACTCAGCCCACCTGTGGGATTAGCTGATCGTTTCCAGAAACGTATCTGCTTCAGGGACTCTAGCACCAGCAGACATTTTAACACCCAGGGAAGAAAAACCAGGAGCGGGAAACCTGGTGTGGGCTCATCACTCCCCAGCCACAAACCGGTAGCGAGAACCCGTTTAGAGCCGAAGATTAAAACTGAGGCGCAGACGATCCTCCGCGTTGCAGCTACCATGGAGCAGTCAAGTGCCCACGTTGGTCTGGAAGGCGGCACACAGGCAGGCCGCGACGGCGCCAACAGTGGCGGCACGTCGACGCTGCCCAGCCCAGGCCAGGGGGCCTACCCCAGGAAGGGGCGCGGGGCAGGGGAGGCGAGGGAGGGAAACAGCCTGCGCTGGGGCCCAGGTAAGGTCGGGGTCAGTGTGGCCACAGGACGGGGCCCAGGCTGCAGAGTAGATGAGACGGGGGCTGCCGCCCCAGCTGCCACTCAGGGTCACGCAGGTGAGTGATGACGGTGGCCTGGGCCACGGCAGGGGGATCGGGTTGGAGAGAAGGGGTGGGCAGGAGAGGCACAGGACGAGGGGCTCACAGGACGTGGCTGAGGGTGAGGGGCAGGGCGAGGTCGTCAGAGTCGACGCGGCCTTGGCCTCGGCCTCGGTCAATGGCAGCGCCGCTGGGCCCCAGGGCCCCAGGGAGGGAGCCAGAGCCTGTGGGTCCTCCAGGGGCCTGGGCGTGCGAGGCACACGTGGGACGTCCGTGCGGGGGAGTCGGCACGTCTAAACGTGTGCGGTTTTAAAGGCCCACGCCCCCGGCGGGAAGGACCTGCACCCAGGTGGGCCCCCGCCCAGGAGGGCCTGGGCTAGGCCTAGTGCTCTGCTCTCCTGCCTACTTGAAATTCTTAATGGTTTTAAACAAGGGGGCCCCGCTTTCGTTTTTCACGGGGTCCCACGGCCAGCACTGACCAGGAGTACCCAAGTGTCCGAGGCCCCCCTGTCCGGCTCTCAGCAAGGAGGCCCCAGGAGCCTGAGACGGGCGTGGCCGGCCGCACACTTACGTGAGGGAGACGGTGAAGTGGAAGCGCTGCCGCAGGCCCCGGAAGGTGACGAAGGACTGGGGCGGGAAGCTGCGGGTGGTCACCTCGCAGTAGGGCGCCTCGTACTCGCCGGGCGGGCACACGCAGTGGAAGCCCCCGACGAGCAGGTTCACGCAGGTGCCCCCGTTTCTGCACACCCCATCGGCGCAGCGGCCGGAGCGCGTGCTCACCTCGCAGTGCTCTCCTGGGGGGGGGGGAGGGACAGCTGGTTACTCGGGGGGCAGGACGCAGCAGGCGCACCCCGGCGGCCCCGAAGCCCTGGGGCCACGAGATGAGGCGCAGAAAGAAAACGGGGCTCTGGTCGGAGGCCGGCGGGCGGGTCGACTCGGCACACCAGAGCGGGGCGGCCAGCAGGCAGGCGCAGCCCAAGGATGTGAAGGGACAGAAGCCCGGCCAGCGCGCTGGGGGGCTGGGGTTCCAGGAAGCGCTCCCGCGCTGGAGCATGCCAGGTGCCCGACGCACTAACCCACCTGACCCCGTCCCAGGCCTGCTGGGCTCCTCGAATCCCGGGGGGCAGAGACTGCGACCGGTTCTCAGCCCGGGCACCCCGCTGGCCGAGCCGGCCCTGCAAGGGAGGCTCCCACCCACACCCATGCCTGCCGTGGGCAGCGAGCACAGCCGAGCCTGCCTGGGACTCCGGAATGTGCCGTGGGGCCCGAGGCCCACCCCTGGGGCCTTCCTGCTGTGTCTGCACCCCCAGCCCCCACTGCCTCGCAGACCCTCTGCACCACCAGACCACAAGGGGGACCCCCCATATTTAGTCACATCTGTCTCCCCCACCTGCCTGCGAGTGCCCTGAGAACAGTGACCCTGGGCTCCGACATGCTTCCCAGGGCCTCAGAGGAAGGACCCGGAAGCTCCCCAGAGAGACTAACCAGGGAGCCTGCAGCTGACTGCCTCCCTCCCTGAGGCGCCCCCAGCACAGGAAACCTGGGAACTAGGGGAGAGGGTCTCCCCTGAGGCAGCTGGGGAGGTCGCACGTGGCTCCAGTCGATTCTGAGAGCATCTGGAAACTGGCCGCCATCAGGGCAGCTGTCGGCAGGGTGGTCTCCGCCCCTCCAGGGTGGGTGACGGACCCCTCCACCGCCACCACTCAGGGTGGACATCGGACAGATCTCCCTCGCAGACCTGCCAGACCCCTGGAAAATTCCCCAGGTATCAGCTAGAGTCGCTGCCAGCCACGGGACTAAGAGAACGTTTTCCAAAGTGAAAGTATTGTATTCACATACTGAAAAATTCAAGCTGCCCAGAAAGCATAGCCTGAAGAGTAAGCGTCTGCCTCAATTTGGGGGTCTCTTTAAAAAGAAAAAGAAATGAAGTGGGCTGGCTGGCCCACACGTGTTGCCCGGGACCCTGCCTTTCCCAGCACACGGGAAACTCTGTCACTTTCTTGTCACACTGCTCCATTAGAGGAAGTCACCAAAATTTAAATCATCCGTTTCTTATTCTACTATCGATGGACCTGCAGGCTGTTTAATAGATTTCTTTTATTGCAAATAATTTGCAACAAACATCCTCGTATATAAACCTTGCTGTGTATTTACAATATCCGTCTCTAGAGGCAATTCTGAGTCAGAGTTTTCATCATTTACACATTCACAGGTATCTCCAAATCGCCCTTTCCAAAAGACTGCGCAGGTTTATACTCCCACCTGTCCCCGCATCCTCGCCGACACTAGCTATTACGACTCCTTAAAACTGTTTGCACTTCTGACAAATGGTACCTCTCCGAGGCGTTTTTCACATGCACCTATGTTTTTCAAGGTTCAGCACCTTTTCATATTTCACCGGCAATTTACATTTCCTTTTCTCTGAGCTGCCTGAAAACCCTCTGCTCATTTTTCTACAAGATTATTGTCCCTGCTTTCACTGTTTTATACAAGCTCCTCGCAAATTAAAGCAAGTCATTCTCTGCGATCTCTGTGGCACTCTCCCCCTGGTTTACTGTTTGCCTTCTGATTTGGTGGACGTGTTTGTAGCCACAAAGACATTTTATACCTGGAAATGGGCACGTTTGTCCGTTTTTCCCTTCGTGACGTCTGGTACCATGGGGATTTCTAAAGACTGGTATAAAGAGAGGAAACACAGTACTGGGGGGGGCCTCAGCATGAGGGCAGGGGGTGCCCAGAGGAGAGTGGCCTTCACACTGCGTCCCCCAGACCCAGATGTCCCCGCAGTTCCCAGGACGTGGAGCTTCACAGGGAGCCCTCTCGCGGGCCATGGGCAGCAGCGGGGCACGTCAGGTCTCGCGGGAGGTGTCCCTGCGTGGATGGGTGAGGCCGCAGCCCCAACGGCTCAGAGGATTCAGCCAGCTGGCGGCAGTGCCACAGGGGGCCCTACTTGGACACCCCCTTGCTGTGGGGTGAACTGCACCCACCAACAGTTTGGGTCGTAGCTCCAGTCCCTGTGAATGGGGCTTCACTTTGAAATAGGGTCCCTGCCCATGCAGTAGAGTCGAGGCAACTGGCGTGGGATGACCCTACGTCGTGACTGTGTCCTGAGAGAAGTGAGGACACAGACACGCAGGGAGAAGGCCAGGTGGCGACGGAGGCAGGTCTGGGGGACGCAGCCGCGAGCCGGGGCCACCCAGGGTGGCCGGCAGCCGGGAGAGGCCAGGGAGGATGCTCTCCGAGCCTCCAGCGAGCGTGCGGCCCTGCCCAGCCCTGGATTTCGAGCTTCCAGCCTCCAGAACCGGGATAGAACAAGCCTCTGCTGTTTTACGTCCCCCGTTTGTGGGGACTGGTTATGGCAGCGCCACCAGGAAATGAAGACGCCAGGCAAATAAACAAATGAAATAAAGTCACACGCATGCCATGCATGAGATAACTGGGACCGTGAACAGACTGGACGCTGACGGCCGTTAGTCCGCCGGGCTGCCGGGAACGGGCTGCCTTCACGTGGGGTCACTAGCTCACACGCTGACGGCTTCCAGGCATCATCAGGCGGCACTTTCTGCTCAAGACTGGCAGCCGGTGATCCTGCACGCCTCCGTCACACGGCAAGGCACACGGGCGTCTGCTGGTCTCTGCCGTCTCTTCTGGGTTTCGCTGCTTTCAGCTTCTGGCTTCCTCTGGCTTTCTCTCTGTGCTTCTGTGGGGTCTTCTCTCTGTCTCTCTCTCCACATTCATCCGGTTTCTAAAGGACTCCCATAAGAGGACCAAGACCCGCCCTGGGTCACGCCCTACCGAAGTGACCTGATCGAAAGGTCCCACCTACAATAGGTCCAGGCCACAGGGATGGATTAGCCCTAAGGACTCGATTTTCTGGGGTACACAGTCTCAAACCACCACACGTGGTGTTAAACCTTATCATCAATTGTTTTACAAAGAAATGAGGTGCTGTCGAGGGTGGGTGCCGTGCCCATTCCCAGAACCCCTGCTGGGACCGAGGCACCCATCCTGCCCCAGCCCCCTGCAGCCCTGGAGTCTCGGTTGTCAGTGCCTCACGGCCGAAACCCTGCACCGTCCCCAACATCCCTCAGCCAAGAAGCTGCGCCCCCCAAAGTCAGGCCTCCAGCAGCCGGTCAGTGGGGGGCTACCAAGGCCCAGGCAGGGTTGTCCAGCTCTGGGGCACCCATGGGGCCGGCTGAGGCCTCTGTTGGGACCTCATGGCAGCCTGACCCCTCGTCTGGCCGGTCCAGCATCACTGCCCCAAGGCGGGGCTCAGATGTCCCCAGACCACAAACCTCGGGGTCTCAGGGATGTGCTCTCAGCCCCACGGCCAAGCTGCTTTAAGAAATGCCTTCCAGCCACCCAAGGGAACACGTAAAGCGCGCCTATTTTTGAGTTAGGGAGGAAACTGATTTGCAATTGGCCTAACAATCAGAAGCACATACTGCTTCTGAAAAACCCGTGCTTCCCTCCACTTTCCCAAAATCCCTCCTGGCCGTGGCGTGAGGCTCCACACGGGAGCCGGTGCTTTGGCCTCTGCACCAGGCTGCAGCCTTCGCAAATTCCATGTAGTAACTTTGAGTGCCGAGCTTAGGGTGTGTTTCTCCCTCTTCACACTCTTCAAATTCTCCAGCGTCTACTTTGAAAATACACGGGATGTCTGGAAGTGTTTGCTTCCGGGGCTCCAGCACGGCCTGTTGGCGGCCGAGTACAGCATATGCCCGAATCACGAGGCCTCCCCGAGAGGACGGGGCGCTGCGCTCAGCAAACCGTGATGCCAAACGAGGGAGGCCCTGCAACGGCGCCGCCCCCAGTCCTCCCCGGAGCGCCGGGCGGGCTCTGGTCCACCCTCGATCAAAGCGAGGCCGCACCCACCCTCACCCCGACCAGAACCGCCCCCAATTCCACCTTCTCCTTTCGCTGGGAAGTCCCTCCTGAGTGCCAGAGCACTCTGTTTCCTCATCTGGCAGCTACGGTTTCCCCTAAAAGGCCAGAGAGGGGCCGGGGGAGCCCTGCGCTCACGCCTCCAAGTCTGAAGCTCAAGCTCCCTGCGCCGGCCAGGACCGAGGTCCACAACCACAAGGCCTGGGCACTTCAGGAAGCATTTACTCTCCCCAGCGCCGGGGCCAGAAGTCCAAAACCAAGGCGAGGGCAGGGACTCGGGGTTGGGGGGGGGGGCTTGAGTGGCTCTCGGCATCCTCGCTTGGGGCTGTGTCTCCTCAATTTCTGTCTCCATCTTCACGTGGCCTCCCCCTCCGCCAGGTCCAAATTCCATCTTCCTGCAGGAACACCAGTCACTGCAGCTAGAGCCTCCCGAGATCCGTGACAAACCCTACCCGCAAAGACACAGCTTCCAAATAAGGTTGCATTCTGGGGTTCCGGGTGGGCATGAATTTGGGGGGGACGCTCTTCACCCCACACAACCCCGTGTTCCTGCTTCCAAAGACGGCATCCGATGGCACAGGGAGCCACGTCCTTCTGAGCCTCTGAACGCGAGAACAGTGAAAGTGCTGGCTCGCCCCCCCCCCCGCCCCCAGGAGGGTCCCCAGGACAGGCCCCCAGGGCGGGGCTTTTGGGGATGCGCTGCAGACGCGTGAACCGCCTTCAAAGCACTCGGCTTCCAGCAGAGCGATTGGAGCCGAGGCCAGGGGGGTTCTTTCTGTCCCGATCCAGGCAAGATCCTGCCCCTTTAAGTGTGTTACGAATAAAACTAAATCTCTGTGAGGTTTTCTGTTTTCCTGTCCGGGGGGTGGTCCTGGGTGTCTGTCCTGAAACTACAACCGAAGTGAACTTTTGCGCTTGCCAAGGGAGTGCCTGAGAGGAAGCAGCATCTGCACCCAGGGCTCGCCCTTCCACGGCCACCTCCAGGCCCTGGCCTGGGCCAGCCCTTCCGCCCCTCCGTGCACGGCCGTGTCCCTCCCAGCCATGCCCCGGCCTCTCCACGGAGCCCCCACCCAACCTCCCGGCTGCTCTCCCTCTTGTTGATCTTGAGGACCCCAGCCCCAGACTCGGGGGCTTCCAGTCCCCAAGCCGGTTGCCTTTCCGGGCCCCCATCCGGGACGGTTTCCATCATCCACACGGCAAGGCAGGCCAGGAGCCGGGGAGCCACCCCCGACACCCCCTCTCCCTCACCCCTCTCGGTCACCCGGAGCCCCAGATGCGTCTCCACTGCCACCTCCACCTCCGCGGCCCACCGCCTGACAAACCTCCCTGCCCTTTACATAAAGCATGATGACGTCGCTTCCCGTGATGACCCCACGCACCAGGTGCTGCCTCAACCGTGTGCCCGGCCATGTCTGCGGCCTGCTCGCCACCCTGCGCCCATCCACACCAGCCGCAGGTCTCTCTTCACAGAGGCCGCCACGGTCAACACCACCAACCCGGCGGCCTCTCTCCCAGCCCCTGCCCGGGTCACGGACCGCCCCTCCCTCCGCTCCCCGTCGCCATGCCTGTCCTCTATTGTGGCGCTCTGTCCTCGGGGAAGCCCGTCCACCTGCCCAGGGCAGACTCTGACGAGCCCAGAATTCCTCTCTCTCGAGCGCGCCCACCCGGTTCCAATCTGCCTGGGTGATGGATCACCGCTAACACCGTCTCCCCCCAGCTTGTGAGGGTGGGGGCAGAGTGTGCTCTGGGGGCGCGTCTGAGAACAGCCAGCGCACGGAGGACGCCTGGCGGACACCCAGCACGGCCCCGATGAAGGCACGCAGCAGGTACGCCGTGAACGCTCGTGCAGATGAAGTCAGAAAGCACCAACTTCCCCCAGTTCTGCGCCAATGGTTAATGCTTGCATTTAATCCATGAACTCATAAAATGACATAATTCACATATTTGACCAAATAATGTAGGAAATATGTTGATATAATGCGTGATGAATGAAGACTGCAAGCGTGCAGGTTTCAGATGAGCTGGGTTAGCCTGGAAGGTTCTGGAACCTGTACCCAGCGCCGCTGGGCACCTGGCCAGGGTCTGCTGCCGGGTCTGCACACCTCCTGGAGCAGCCCCTGCGGCTGAGTTGTTGGAAAGGTAGAGCAGCTCACCAGCAGGTTTCCTAGACCTGACCTAACAAGCAGAGGTGTGCCGGGAAGGCCAGCAACCGGCTCCCCGGGGGAAACTCCTCCTCCACAGTATTCGAAACCCCTCCTTGGCGTATCTGCAGATGACCGTGGTGAAGATACTCCCTCCAAGGCCAATCTCAGGCTAATCTGGGACATCCCTGAACATGGATCTGGGAACAGACACGCAATCGGCTCTCACGGACCATGCAGCTGTAATTCTGAAAGTCATCTTTCTTCGAGCCAATAGCTTGGCTCCAGTTGGCAATCGGCCTATTTCCTCAACGGTTTAACACAGCTCAGGAGAACCCCACGTTAACGAAACAAAGGCCTCAGGTGTGCTTTGCTAGCAAGAGTGTTCTCTTTCCTTTTCCAGGAATTCTCAATCAAAATAAATCTGGGGTTCTTCTTTCACCCTAGCATTTTACTTGGAGTCAAAGGCTTGCTCTGAGTCCTTCTACACCCTGGGGACATCCCCATCCTCCTATGACGGAGCCCCTGCCCCCCAGGATCAGGTTCCCCAGGGTAAACTGATAGGCTCACTCAATAATGCATGTGCACACACGGCCGCCACCCCCAGCCCAGGGGCTCTCGCCCCCGCTACACGAGGGACACGGGCCACAGCCTACTGGTCACGGCTGCAAATACCAAGTTCCAAAACAGAAACTCTGGAAAGGACCCCTCCCCAAACATTCTTATCTGAAGATAAAAGGCCCCTCCCGGCCCTGGCCTCACACCCACCCCCTCACTAGGTGTCTGTTCCAGCTTGGGGCTGGGAGTGAGAGGACAACAACCGCTGCCTGAGGAGTGACGAGCTCCCTGGACCAGCTCCCCCAGCGCTCAGCAAACGGCGCACTCGCAGCGGAGGCTGTGCCAAGGGCCGCGGAAGGCGGGATGAGGCGCCGCAGGGTTGTCCCAGTGCTCAATACGGGGGCCGGTCTGCCCCACCTGTGTGCCAGCCCCTGCAGAGCCTGCTGGAGGCAACGGGCTGGCGAGGCCGCCGGGGTTGGCATGCTTTACAGGTGCACGTGTTCACTATGGTCTTAGGAAGAGGAAGAGGAAATGCTGCGTGGTCAGGGCCTCCGAGCGGGCTCTGCAACAGCCTGGAAGGAGGGACCCGCCAGCCCCAGAAAGGGTCAGCGCAGAGGCCCAGGAGAGCCAGGGTCCCTGGAGACCCCGGGGCGGGGGCACAGATGGTGGGCGATGGGAGAGCGCCGCCCAGGGGGGCCTGTGCAGGGGGAGGGGAAGGCAGAGCACCTCGTCTCGTCTTATGAGGAGCTGTCGGGCAGGGGCCGGGAGAGGAGACCCGGGAGACAGTGGGACAGTCGCAGCAGGTCTGGGAGCGGAGGGAGGCGGCCCAGGCGGGGAACTGCTAACAGGGACAGGAGTGGGGGGCAGCCCCGGAGAGAAGAGAGGAGAGAGGTCAGAGAGGGGCACGGCCGAGAGAGACCTCAGGATGGCAGGAGGGGAGCAGCCTGCCAAAGCTTGATGGAGAAAGTTCTTAAAGAAATTAGAAGGCAATTCCTTCCTTGTCCTAAGAAAGAGGTAAGAGCTTTCCACTAGGAAAACTCGAATCCCCAAGGCAGCAGGGGTACAACAGGCACAAAGCATGGAAGGCACTTGGGAGCCCGAGCGGAGGCAGAATTCAAGCTCAGCGTGACACGCAGAGAGGATGCGCAGGAGAGGTGGAAGAGCCCAGAGAAGAGGGAGCACGGGACAATTTCGGAGTCGCGGGTACCCACCCCGCATATGGCCTTCAGGGCCAAACCTGCAGGCAGCATTGGACCCCCTAAAAATACGCTGGTTCAGAGAGCTCACTCTGATATTTGCACATCAGGAGATGGGATGGGTGCCTGCCCCGTAACAAAGAAGCACAGTTCATTCCAGAAACTTCACCACAAAGACAGGGGGAGGCAAAGGGGACTGGAAGAGCCCAGGGTTTCTGAAAAGGGAAGGGTATGTCAGAAATTACTAGACACATGAAAATCATCCATCTATCCTTCCATCCATCCATTTCACTTTTCCATCCATCCACCCACCCATCCACCCACCTACCCATCTATCCATTTCACCTTTCC
>JAKSZT010000088.1:4609485-4621303 GCA_026826555.1 Tolypeutes matacus | reverse complement strand
CCACCCACCCATCCACCCACCTACCCATCTATCCATTTCACCTTTCCATCCATCTACCCACCCACCCATCCACCCTTCCATCCATCCACCCACCCATCCACCCATCCAACCACCTTTCCCTCCCTCCCTCCCTTCTACCCATCACCCACACACCCTTCTGATAAATTGCCTGGTGTGAGTCATTTTCTAAGTGCTAGAGTTGAAAGAGCAAACAAAACAAATCTTCCTGTCTTTGTGTAGCTCCCATCTAGGTAAAAAACAGCAAAGTCCAGGAAAAGCTAAAATATGTGCTAAGGGTGTCTCGGGACAGACAGGGACACGCAGAGGTTAAAGCTGAGGCAGATTCTGGTCTGGGGGCTCCACCCGCCTCCACACAGCATTTCCCAAGCAGGCCTGAGACAGTACCTCCAGCCCCCCCACATGCACACACGCGTGTGTGCACATGCACACAAGCACAGGCACACTCACGGCCCCTCATAAGGGGGACCAGCAGCAGCAGCTCAGGACGTCAGAGACTGCCGGGTGCAAGCCTGTCTCTGTGGCAGCCCCAGGGCAGGACCCAGGGCCTCTGGTGCCCCCTTCACGGGGAGGAGCCCACAGGCAAGGGGGGCCGAGGCACAGCGACCACCTCCCGCTCCAGAGCCTGGCATCCCATGCAGAGCCCAAGGCCAGCTTCTCCTGTCCTGGGAAGGGGGTGAGGTGGGAGGGAGCTGGTGGCTCCTGTGCCACGCCAGCCCCACGCCAGCCCCGCCCACTGGGCACGGCCACGGCCTGAGCGACGGGCCGTGCAGGGTGGTCTGTTTCTGGCAAGGACCCTGCCTCTTCCGGGGCCCTGAACCCTGTGGTAGCCCCAGGGCAGAGGGGCGAGGGATGGCTGAACCCAGCTCTGCCTTCCCATCGAGGCGGAGCTCAAAGAGACAGGCGGGAACGACGGCCAGCAACACCACCCTGGTGGGATCAGCACCTCTCCCAAGTGACCCTAAAGGAGGGGTTGGGGTGGGCAGCCCCGTGAGCAGGAATGGGGGCGCTGCAGCACCTTCCACCAAGGCCCCACAGCACTGCTGCAGGCGGAGGTCTCCCGAGCTAGCCAGCGAGTCGAAAAGCAAACGCCAGGCTCAGCAGCGCCTGCTCGCCACACACCCACCTGCCCACCGGATGCCTGCCCCGGAGCCTGTTTCCCCAAAGGCGGGGAGCTCCCCTGAGGCCGACGTCAAGGGGCAAGGAGATCATTCTGTAAAGCTCCAAGCAGAACGGCTGGCACGAGGGGATGTCGTCGTCATTATCCCCTGATCTCACCCGCCTTCCGGAATCCACCCCAAGATCCAGGAGGAGGGGGCCTCGGGGGTCCACCCCGTCCCCCAACAGCCCACTCCCCTCCCTGCTCCCTCCTATCTTGGGGGCTCCAGCTTTATCCCGCTGACCCTGCGGCCAGCCCCTCCCACCTGCCTGCCCTGCCCAGGCAGGAGGCACTGGCTGTGGCCAGAGGGCCAGGAGGGAGGGAGCAGGACGTGGAGGGGCACGGAGGCGCCAGACGCCAGCGGGGCCTGCCCGGGGCCGGCCTCTCGGGGACTCCACTGTCGTCTCTAGCAAGTTCCCAGAACTCAAGACACACCCCCGCGAAACAACGAGCTAACAACGCAGTCCATGTCCAGAAGAGCTGCTTCTGGATCAGCCACGGCTTTGGCTCCTCCTGTGGAACCCTGTGAAGTGAAGAGGTGGGACAGGAGCCTCAGAAACCGAGAGCACCTTTGCTCCTACGCCCGAGGCTGGGGCGGCTCAAGAGCAGCGGGTGCAGGGGCCTTTCAGGAAAAAGCGCTCTCGCCGACCTCCTCTCCTCTCCCTTTACTGGGCAGGAGGACCAAGAAAACAGCGGGATGACCAAAGAGCCTGTCAGTGTCGCCTTGAGTGGCAAAAGACGTGATGAAGGATTGCGAGGTGGGCGAGGGGCCTGGGGTATCCCCGTGGCTCCCAGATGTCATCACACAGCAGGAGAGGGACACAGAGGGGACGATGCACAGACGGGGAGGTACCGGGGAGGTGCAGCCGCAAGCCTAGAGGCGCAGAGGAGAAGTGGGGAGAGGCAGGCAAGGACCCTCCCCAAGCAGTGGGAGGGCGCGGCCTGGCCCACGCCCTGACCTGGACTTCCAGCCCCAGCTCTGGGATAAGACCTGCCTGTTGCCGCCAGCCCCCCAGTTTGGGTGCACGTGTGCCAGCAGCCCAGGAAGCTGAAGACACCCTAACCCACCCCTAACCCACCATGAGCAGCCGTCCTTTCCTGGACCTGTCCTTAGACCCTTGGAGACCCCTGAGCCTCGGCAGACCTGCAGCAGGAGAGAGAAATGCCCTCTCCTTCCTGGCACACCCAGCTGGCAGCAGCGGGAGATCCAGGAGGTATGAAATTGACACAGTGGGGGGCACAGGTGACTTCAAGGGCAGGTATGCCCCAGATGTCCAAACCGTGGGCAATGCCCCCAGAGGGCCCTGTCACTGCCCATGTGTGGGGACCACCTGGCAACTCCAGGGGCAGGTGAGGGCCCACGCAGCCTCCAGCACCCCATGTTGGCTCCCCACAAGCTGCTACCAACCCCCCGGGATGGGGCACGTAAAGTAAAGAGAACCAAGGCAGGCTCCTCCAAGCCAAGGACCAGGCAAAAGCTGTGGGGGGCTTCTCAGGCTCTCGACAGCAGCTCAGGAGGTGCCCAAGACCGCAGGCGAGCAGAGCCTGGTGGAGGGGCCTGGCCAGCGTGAGCCAGGCCCAGCCGACACTCCCGGCGTCCTGGAGGGTGCAGCCCCCACGTCACCCGGGGCCCGAACACAGGCCATGAGGCCAACATCCAACACGGGTCACCCAGAGCTCCCCTCATGCCCTCTGGGCTCTGTACCCCACCTTCCTCCAGGGACTGCGGGGGCCCTCACAGCCTGGAAACAGCTCCGTCCAGGGAGGGCTCCCCAGCATGGGAGAGGCTGCCATGGGAGCTCCTGGGGCGGGAGGCTGGAGGCCGGGACATGCAGCCACCTGCCTGCTCATTCAAGAGCCAGCTGCGGACAGCACCTGGGCCAGAGGACTGCGTGACTTTACGTTAACCGAGGAGGAGCATTGGAGGGTGGGAGTGAGGGCGCCCCGGGAAGACAGGCCAGAGACAGAGGAGCCGGGCGCCAACCACGCCGGGCCACAGAGGGAGGACCCAGATGCCCACACCACACCGGGCCACGGAGGGAGGACCCAGAAGCCCACACCACGTCGGGCCACGGAGGGAGGACCCAGATGCCCACACCACGCCGGGCCACGGAGGGAGGACCCAGAAGCCCACACCACGCCGGGCCACGGAGGGAGGGCCCAGAAGCCCACACCACGCCGGGCCACGGAGGGAGGACCCAGATGCCCACGCCACGCCGGGCCACGGAGGGAGGGCCCAGATGCCCACGCCACGCCGGGCCACGGAGGGAGGGCCCAGATGCCCACACCATGCTGGGCCAAGGAGGGAGGGCCTGGGCGCCCAGCTGAGCATCTGGGGCACTTCCTGCTGAGCAGGGGAAGGACTGTCTGTGGGTGGGAAGTGAACCCGGCAGCTGCATCCAGGGAGGGCTGGAGCCAGAGAAAGGGCTGGAAGGGGCGGATCCAGCACTTCTCAGTCTCCATGGAAACCGGGCCAAGCATCAAACAGCAACGTGCCCAAGCCCCGTGGGGCGGGAGTGCTCACTGGCTCTCACACGAGGAAGGGCGGCTAGGCTAGGCGTGCTGGCAGAGAGGCGGGGAAGTTCCCTGGGACCGACACGGGCTCGTCAGGTGCAGTCAGGACCATCAGGGAACAAAGCTGCCTTCATTAGTGAGCGCTACCCCTCCAGCAGCCCCAGCCCACCTGGTAAGTCTCACGCACCACCCCACCCCGGAGGCCAGAGGCCCAGGGCCTGGAGCGGGACAGACAGACTTCTGCGTCCGCCCCAGGAAAGGGCTCAGGGTGGGGGGCCTGCAGTGCGGCTGCCCTTTCTGGCTCCCTCCCAGCACACGGGTGCAGGAGAAGCAGTCAACATCCCCAGGGCCCTCTGGGGTCACCGCTCGTGACAGTTTGAAGCTTTTGTGGATCCCCCAAAAAACCATGCTCTTGAAGCTAATCCATTCCTGCAGGTGTGGGGCCCCCCTGATTGGACCGGATTCGGCTGGAGGCCTCTGAGTGGATCACTCAGGAAGGCGTGACCAGGGTGGGCCTGGCTCCTCTTGCTGGAGTCCTTTAGAAACGGCAGAAGCATGCCGAGGCACAGGAGGCGGCGGCAGTGACAGAGCAACCCCGGGAGGCTGAGGGAGAGGTCACGGAGGCCGGAGGCTGGAAGCAAGCAAAGCACAGAGGCTCGGAAAGAGACCCCGAGAGGCTGAGCGCGAGGCCTAGAGGAGAGGGGGAGACGAGCCATGCGTCTGACCACCCACAGCAGCTGAGCCCGGGAAGGAAGGAAGCCTGAGGAGAAGGCAGAGACCCGGCCTGGCAGATGCCTCCAAAAGCCTCGCCACGTGGCACGAGTCCAGGATCGCCGGCAGCCGACCTTCGGTATGACAGCATCTCTGACGATGCCTCGATGTGGACACTTCCACGGCCTCCACGTATAAGCTTTCAACCTCATAAACTCCCGTTACAAAAGCCAACCCATTTCTGGCACATCACTCCCAGCAGCTCTGCGCAAACTGAAACAGGCTCCTGACCGGCTGGCTGTCCACGACCCAGAGACAGCTGGGGACAGACAACCCCCCGCCGCAGTGCTAAGGGAAAGTCCCGCTCGCTACTCGGGAACCCAAGCAAATGCCAGGTGCTGGGGGGACGCAGGGGGTGTGGTCAGCAGAGCCGTGGCCCCAAAGATGTCCAGGGCCTAGTCCCCAGGCCCTGCACACATGTCATGCTCCACGGCAAGAGGGACTTTGCAGAGGGGGTAGAGCCAAGGCCCTGAGATGGGCAATCGTCCAGGATCATCCTCATGGGTCCCAAGAGGCCACGAGGGTCCTTACAAGAGGGAGGCAGGAGGGCCAGAGGCCGTTGACGTGACGACAGAAGCAAGGGGCTAGAGTGATAGAAAGAGGCCATAAGCAAGGACCGCAGGCAGCCTCTGGAAGCTGGAAAAGGCAAGGACAGGGGTTCTTCCCTGAAACTTCCAGAGGGCACACAGTCTTGCAGGCACCCTGGTGTTAGGCTTCTGATTTCCAGGACTGTGAGAGTAAAAATGTGGACTGTTCTAAGGCACGCAGCTTGTGGTCATTCGTCACAGCGGCAAAAGGAAACAAATGCAGTCCAGGCCCTTGTGGAGCCTGGCAGAGCGTTCCAGCTCCTTCTGCAGAAGCAGCTGCTCTCCAAAAGCGGTGGAGAGAAGCCGGGGCCCACGTGAGGCAGGGGGCCCCGTCTCCTCTCTGACTGGGGGACGCAGGGGGCTGCGGACCACACCGGCATCTGACAGCACATTTCCTGCGTCCGGGCTGCTTCACCAGCCCGTGGCCAGGTGTTCCATGCTAAAGCCTTCTTCCCCGCTGGCTCGCACCAAGTGGAGGCACCAGGCAGCCGACGGAAGGAAAACGAACCACAGAGACCAGGCTCCATCGGAGAGACCCCGGCTCCAGCTGACACTCAACAAGAGGGTTGGTGAGCAGCAGCCCCCTCACCGCCAGAGCCCCCAGGGAACTGCAAGGCTCATCCTCGTCCTCGAGGCCAATCGGCCACGCGTGGGCTCCTGGTCTGGAGGAGAAAGGCGTTCACTCTGCCCATCAGCGGCCCCGCTGGCTGAACGTACCCACGCCGTGCTCTCTCCGTGCGTGATTTTATTAGAAAACAGAATCCTGGACGGAGAAATGTGGGACTTGACAACCAGAGGAAGCTGAACAAGGAGCCAAACAGCACAGATTTGACAGGTGCTAAGGAGAGAAAAGCTCGAGGTAATCCTGAGTATCTGAAAAGTACGTTTTCCTAAGAAAGGATTGTGTTTCTGCTTCATTTGAGGTTTTAATTATAGGCTATGCGCTTTTCATTTTGAATGATAATTAACTCTCCGGTTTAAGGACTAACTTCCATTTTACCATGGATATTTCTAAGCAGAGCTTTTGTCCTGGAAATTGAAGTAAAAGGCTGGCAGGTTTTCCCTCTGTTCTGCAAGTACCGCACCCCAGGATAATAGCGCAGCTCTGAATGCACTTGAAAGTTTTAATCTAATAAGTAGGCGCAGGATTTTTGGCGTGGAATCGTTTAGCATGTTAGTGAATCACACAGCGAGGGAAACACATCACCAAGAGAAAACACAGAGCTGGAGGAAGCGGCAAGTTCGATTTTCAAGGTCCCCCCTTGAGTAGAAAAGATGATCAGATTTTTTTACAATAAAAGTTTCTCTGGTCTTGTCCCCAGCCCCAGAGGGGCCCTCACAGGGGAGAGTCAGGGTCTCCAGCCTGGGGGTGGCCCTCAGAGGGGGCAACTGGGACCGCCTGTTCTGGGGGAGTTGGCACACAGCTCACAAGCCAGCATCGTGGTGGCAGGTCCAGGTAGCTCCTGATCCACCAATTCCCAAACCAGTCAAATCCCACACTAGGCAGGACCCCACGTCCCCCTGCTGAGGAGCACCCCATCATGCCCTGCTGGGGAGCACCCATCACCTCCTGCTGGGGAGTACCTCATCACACTTTGCTGGGGAGCATCCACTACCCCCTGAAGCCCACCACCCCCTGTAAGGGAGCACCCATCACCCCTTGCTGGGAGCACCCCCCACCCCCTGCTGGGGAACACCCCATAATGCCCTGCCGGGGAGCACCCCCCACCCCCTCCTGGGGAGCATCCTGACACTACGCAGTGTCCGTCAGCACAGGCACAGGGGTCCAGGGACACGGCGTGTTCCTGACCTGGGGCAGAGGGAGGACGGCTCCCCCAGGTCTGCTGAAACACGCTCTGGCTGCACAGCCCAGCGGCCCGCAAGTCCTGTCAGAGCAGAGGCTCACGAGCGACGCAGTCCTCTGCTGAATCCGCCGCGTGATGGCAGCTCGGCCAGTGAGCACGGGCAGTGTCAGGGCACCCAGCTCCGCCTCGGACCTGACAGGAGCAAACGGGACCCAGCGCCACCCCCTCTGGGCGCGGGACGCTGCGCACTGCAGGAAGCCCCAGCCCGAGGCAACACCCAAGCCCCCGTGAACCTCGGGAGATAAACCACCGGCTTTGCGTGCTCCACACACGGAGCTAACACGCACACGCAGGAGGGAAAATCCCTCCACAGGAATGCCGAGAGCAGGCCGGGAGCCAGGAGGAGGGCGCGTAGCTGTGTGGTGAGGACAAGATGGCACTCGCGCTAGCAGGAAACAGCTCAGGGGCTCCGCAGGTGGGGGCAAAGACGCCAGGACATTGCATGTTCTTGGGCAGTCCTGGCCCTCCCAGCTCCAGACAAGCACGTGGAAGCCACGAATCCCGGACCCGAAGCCTGAGGCCAGCGTGGCCTGAGCGTGGCAAGCGAGGGGCAGGGGGCCAAGGCCCCTGGACCCTGAGGGCACTCGGGCCACAGTGGGGGCCTGGACTTTACAGAACGGGAGGCCCGGAGGTCCAGGCACAGTGTCCACATGGCCCAGCTCACAGGACACTCCAGGTCTCTGTGAAGATGGAAGCAGGAGTTAGGAAGCCCAGCGAGAGGTGACAAAAATGAGACGGGGTGGGTTCTAGAAGCAGAACCTTCCAGATTACGGGGGAGGGGGGTGTCTACGATGCCCCGAGTGGGCTGGGATGGGGCACCCTGGCAGAGGGAGCAGGAGCTCAGGGGGGCACCGAGAACGGGTTCTGGCCACGTTGAGCTAGACGCCCAGGTGGGGCTGGACACAGGCAGCCGGAGCTCAGAGCAGCAGCAGGGACCCATGGGGGGCTTCACGCATCAGGTCCGGGAACTCAGCTCCCCCGGCCTGGCACTGCCCTGCGGCGGCCCTGTTAGTTAACCTGGGAGAAGGGCTGCTTGCACCTGCAAGGGTGGTGGCGGAGATAAACGAGACGATACACAGGAAGGCTGAGAACTGCACCTGGCCAGGTGCTCCCTACGAGCCTTAGAGAGATCGCTCCGTCAGAACGGGGTGGGTGACGACTGCTGTTTATTAGGGAGGTACCCTACAGGGATGCGACAAGGACCCCGGCTCCAAAGTCAAGTCCTAAGGCTCCCCTTGATGGAGTGCCCCGGGGCCGCCTGGCTGGCCCTCGTTTCTTACGGGGCAGCAGCAGAGCTTCCTCCCAGCCCTCGGGGGGCTGCCATCCCGGGCCCTGCCCTGCACAGGCCCACAGCCAGCCACCCACCCCGTCACTCTTCACCCCTGAATCCTCGGCCCACGGAAGGCAGTTTAAAAAATGCTGCTGAGCAAAGGAAGCCAGGAAAGGACCAGGCAAATGGACACAGCAGGCTGGGCTGCCCCGGAGGAGCTCACAGGGCCGGCGGGAAGCCCTGGCAAGAGCCTGGGCTCGGGAACCAGGGCACCAGGTTCGAATCCCACCGTCACCACCACAGCCATGATTCCGCGGCACAGGGTCCCTCACTCTTGGCACCACTGAGAGTGGGAGGGACAACTATGCTGATGGCAGCAGTTCCGTGCCCCGCAGCTGCTGAGGGGCACCCTGGCCTGTACCCACGAGATGCCAGGAGCACCCCGTGCCCAACTGTGACAATGAAAATGTCTTCGGACATTATCAAGTGTCCCCTGGGGGACAGAACCCCTAAGCAAGACACATGAAGGATCCATACCACTGCCGTGAGGTTAAGCAAGGAAGGCGTGGAACATGCCGCCAGCCAGAGCGGCAGGCAGCACCCCGGAAGTCACTGTTGTCGGGGACCTGGAGCAGAATGACGTGAATCACCACCCAAGGGGACAAGTCCGCTGGAGCCAGCGAGGACGCCTGCAGGATGCCAGGACCCTGTCTGGGGAGGCCAGGAAACCTCCCCGGGGAGGGGACAGCCGAGGTGGATTCTGACCGACAGACAGGGGGGTGGGCACGGCAGGGGCAAAGCGAGGAGATCGCCAGGACGACGACTGTGTCTGAATCGAAGGGAGTTCAGGGTCGGCATCCAAGGTGGGCGTCCCGGAGGAACTGACCAAAACCCCAAACTATGTTGCATGCAAAATGAAAGACGAAGTGGCTGAAAACCGAGGAAAACTAATGGGTGAGTTTGGCACGCTCAGCCCTTATTCAGTAACATCCGCTGGCCTGAGAAGGAAGGTGCGATAATGTTAGACACGTCCGGAATTCTAACACCTTGTGTCTTCCCCGTCCCTTGCAGAGAGTGGGATCAGCTACCAGCCGACCACCGTCCCAAAGCTGTACCTCATTTGCAAGGACATGCCCCCTGCACGGATCAGGATCAGGGCATGCCGCGTGTGCTGGGGCCTGGAGCTGCTCAAAGGCCACACCTGAAAGCAACAGAGGAGAGCTGTCGGGAGTGTTTGTTCTAGCATCACATTCTTTGGGCTTTTTCTGAAACTCAGTGACGCCTTCTTCACCGGGACACTGTGGGTCTCTCGACAGCTCCCATCCTATGTCACAGGAAGCCACGGTGGCTTCTGGGGCCGAGTCCAACTTGCGACCGGGAGGCCCTGGAGCTCGGCTTACCAGGGAGTGAGTAATGGAACACTGGTGACGACAGAAGCCCTTTCATCGTGAATTAACGAGTTCAATTACCTCTGCACAGAGCGAGAGCTTCAAAGTGAGGAAAGGAAGGGGAGAGGAAGAGGGAAGGAGTCCAAGTAACCAGTCTTAATTAGCGTCATCTTTTAGGGAAAAATACAGGATAATCTTAGTGCCCCAAGAGATCTGAATTACTCTCATGCCAACTTAACATTTTAGCGAGCCTTCCTGGTGACGACAGACTTTGCCATGCCCCAGGAAATTATTTCCTGAAAACGACCCTCATCATGAAAACGAGATTTGAGTCATTGGCGCCCAACTGTAGAGCCACCCTTAGAGAAGATCCACAGGTCCCAGGCTCCCCAGCGGCCTCAGCTCACCTGCCCCAGGTGCTCGTGGGGTTAAGCCTCCACTCCTGCACTTCTCGCACCCAGGCCTGGAGCAAGC
Organism: Tolypeutes matacus; assembly: GCA_026826555.1. NCBI lineage: Eukaryota > Metazoa > Chordata > Mammalia > Cingulata > Chlamyphoridae > Tolypeutes > Tolypeutes matacus. Next base: position 4,611,257 of record JAKSZT010000088.1, on the reverse strand, counting down.
AGCCACGACCGATGCCTGGTGTCCTCCTCGCCACGTGACGCCCCCCCCCAGGCCTCGGACAGCAATTCCCGCGGGTGCTCACACTTCCAGAGTGACCAGCAGAGCCGCGAGAGCTGGGGGGGGCCCGAGGGCCTCCCTCCCCACCCATTCCCAGCTGCCCGTGTAATGAATGAAAGGGCCCACGATGGTGGGCCCCGCTCTGAGTGGCAGGGCAAGGGCTGACTGTGCGCACCAGCAGGTGCGCAGTAGGCATAGTATATGAGCAAGTGAGCAGATGCTAGCCACCCGGGCGCTGGGGCCGCAGCTCCTCCACCTGGACCAGGAAAGGGGGTGCACGCCCCACCCGGGCCACGTGGCAGGAGGAGGGATGGGGCCTGGAGGCACCAGCTCCCCACCTGTTGTGTCCCCGTGAGGAGAGGAGGCATCTGCCGGATGGCTGGGAAGTCCGATCGGGCAACTTTAGAAAAGCCTGAGAAGGCAGCTCAACGAGGCCATGAGGTAAGAAGAAAAGGAAGGGGGAGGCTGCAGACACGGGACACGTTTCCACGAGGGGGCTGGAGGAAGGAGCCAGGACCCCGGTCTCCCCATCACAACTGGGGCGGCGTCCACCCATTCAGGCATGGGCTGCCAGGGTGGGGAGACCCTGCAGCCTCTGCTTCCTCCCCCAGCCCCTGCCAAGCCCGAGCAGCAGGATTTAGGATGACTCCTCAGCGGGACAGCAGGGGGGAGACCTCGGAGCCAGGCGGGGAGACAGCCACAGCAGGCGGGGGGTGGAAGAACTCGGAGGACATGATCCCAGTCCCTCTCTCCCCACCCCACTGAAGACCAGGCAGGAAGCGAGGACAGCTGGCACTCAGGCGCTCGCACACAGCAGCTCCCGCCCCACCTCGCCAGGGCACCAAACGCCCTGCTCCCCGGTGGCCTCTCCTCGGATGCAGAGAGGCTCTCGGGCAGTCGTCCTTCCTCCTCCTTTGTCCTCCCCCGTTCCTGGATTTGTTCAGTCTTCCTGTTTGATAAACAGCTGCTGAGACTTTAAGCTCTTGCTGTAAGCCCAATAAAATGCGTGCCATGCACTGGACAGAATGCCTACTCCAGCAGGTGACAGTTCCCAGGGTATCTGCATTCATTGAGGATGCAGGCGACGTGGGGATCTCCAAGCTACCTCCGGTACGAACCGGGTCCCACCTAGTACCCGGAGAGCTTTGGGAAAAGCCAGCTCTCCACGGTCAGAACCGTCGCAAGCTTGTTTTTCGGATGGGACGGACGTCTGCGCAATGGGTGGGTGTCAGCTCCGCTCCCCGGCTGGCTGGCTGTTTTTAAGAGCAGCTGCTGGCCGCACTGGAGCCACTTACCTTTCTGATTAGCCAGGATAGCTTAATGTCAAGTGCATCTTCCCAGGCAGGTACGGTTGACCTGCACGTGACGAGGCATGGGAAACGAAATCTTCCAGGACCCCAAGAATTAATGGCTCTGATTTCTACCTACTTTGCCTTGTTTCACCCTAGCAAGTAAAACTCGAAATGTGGAATTAAGTGGCTTTAACTTGAAAGACACTGAAAAGAAGCACATGTAGTTGCATGCTTTTGGATTTTTAAAAGTGGGTCTCATGCTGTCCTCCTCCCCCGACTGTTCCAGTAAAGAGGGTGACTTAAGGCACACGGGGAGGTGGACGAGGCCTGGAGGCGCGCGGGGAGGTGGACGAGGCCTGGAGGCTCACAGGGAGGTGGACGGGGCCTGGAGGCACAGGAGGAGGTGGACGAGGCCTGGAGGCT
>JAKSZT010000088.1:4559280-4609475 GCA_026826555.1 Tolypeutes matacus | reverse complement strand
GGCCTGGAGGCACAGGAGGAGGTGGACGAGGCCTGGAGGCTCGCGGGGAGGTGGACGAGGCCTAGAGGCTCGCAGGGAGGTGGACAGGGCCTGGAGGCGCGCGGGGGGGTGGACGAGGCCTTGGGGCTCCTGCCAGGAAGCAGATTCTCCCTAGCGTCTGCGGGCCGAGGGAAACACTCCTCTGAGATCCTTTCGAGTGCACAGAGCTGACACCTGGGCCCAGCACCTGGCCTCTTCCCATTTCCCCAGCAGGAAACTGCCAGAAACCCTCCGACACAGGAACTGGGAGCCCTCATGCCAAGCCAAGGGAGCCCCGGGCAGCCCCCTGTGGCAATTTGATATTATTTATGAATTCCAAAAAGAGATGCTGATTATATCTGTAAATCGGTCTGTTCCTCTGGGTGTGATCCCCTCTGATTATACTAAAGTCAGAGGTTTCACGTTCGCTGGGTTATGTTAAGATTAGGGCTTTGATTCGACTGTGTCATTAGGGCATGCAGGGTTGAGTCCCTGCCCCCTTGGTGGACGTTCGCTGAAGGGGAGCACAGGAGCAGATACACGGGACTAGAGCGCGCTCCACAGACACGGCACAGAGAGAACTTGATCCTGTGGCCCCAGAAAGAGGTCAGCCACTCGCTGACCTCAAGAAGACAGCAGAGCAGCTGCCTGGAAAGAAACGAGCCCTCCAGCCCACAGCTAAGATGGGAAGACGCTGGGACCGCGGAGCTGAGGAAGGGGAAGGCTGGACCCTCGCAGAGATGGGCAGCCACCTTTGGAGAGGAATTACCTCTTGTGGTGCCTTGAGTTGGACTCTTTGGGGCCTTGTGACTGTCAGCTTCTACCCCAAATAAACACCCTTTGTAAAAGCAACAGGCTTCCGGTCCTCCGCATCAGCGCCCCTTTGGCTAATACACCCCCCAGCCTGAGCCCGCCCCCGGGGCCCGCAGGTGGGCGCGGGGCGCACCTACCCGTGTAGTCCCGGAAGCACTCGCAGGTGTAGCCGCCCTCGCGGCTCCGGCACTGGCCGTTGGCGCCGCAGGGGCTGGAGTAGCAGAGGTCGATCTCGGTCTCGCAGTAGTCGCCGGTGAAGCCGGGCGGGCAGCGGCAGCGCAGGCCGCTGATGGGGTGGATGGGCCGGAAGAGCACCGTGGAGGAGCTGAGGAAGGGCGCCGAGCTGTCGAACTTGAGCACGGAGACGCACTTCATGTAGTTCTCGCAGGGCTCCCGCAGGCAGATGTTGTCGTCGAAGGGCAGCACGCGCTGGGCGGAGATGCTCGTCAGCAGCGAGCGGTTCAGGTAGATGCGCTCCTGCAGGTCCTCGGAGGGCAGGAACTGGTCCCGGGCGCCGCCGTGCAGCAGCGCGGAGAAGGACACGTTGAGGATGTTGGCGCGGACGTCTGTGTCGTTCTGGATGTTGAAGACGAAGATGTGGTCCTGCGGCGTGGACAGCACCGTGGCCACGCCCTCCACGAAGAGGGCCAGCAGCGGCGAGAGGAACTTCTCCTGCGACATGTTCTCCAGGCGGACCGTGATGCTGTTGGTGAGCATGTCGTCGGTGATGATGGTGACACGCAGGGTGCACAGCGCCGTGACGCTGTGGAGACCGTCTGCGAGGACACAGGGTTCGGGTCAGGATGCGCGGCAGGCACGGCCCCAGCAGCCCTGCGCCGCCCGCCCACTGCTGCCCCTTCCCCCGCCTCGGCCCCGACCGGCTTCCCAGTGCCCCTTCATCCCCCCCCCAGCCTGGCATCCCCGACGGCGCCGCGGGGAGCCCGACAGCCGCCATGGTTCAGCCCCTCCGCCCACAAGGGCCCCCTGACCTGTGCTCCAGACCCGTGAGGCCCCCCGAGCCTGGGTGTCGTCCCCCGCACCTGCTCCAGCCACCAGGAGAGTCCAGCCTTCCCTCTGCCCCCACATCCCCCTGACCTCCCCAGGGCAGCTCCAGACCCGCGGTGCCCACCCAGAGAGCGACCAGCCCCCAGCCCATAAGGCACGGCCTAGGCGCCTTGCTGGCTTGGTGGTTTTACTTCTCTCAGCCTCGTCCCACGGGACTTCACAGGCCAGCACACAGGACTCGGAAAACGCCGCCCTAAAAAGACACGCACAGGGAGGCAACGCGAGCAAAACAAAACCACGACACGAGGCGCTTCGGGCTTCAGAGACCAAAGACGCCTGAGGAATGTGGTCATCGGGTTGAGCCTCCTCCTGTTCCAGACCCAGAGTCGGAAGAGATGTTCAAGGGCTGCCTCAGGGCCCTCCCCCAGGTAGCTGGCTGACCACACCAGCCTGCCCGGCACCCCGAGGCGCAGGCGGGAGGGAGGGGCCGCTGCTTACCATGGCCCAAACCTGCCCCCACGTGGTTCTGGAAAGCTCTGGAAGGTGGAGGAAAGTCCAGAACTATTTAGAGGATGCTGTCAGGTGATGCAACCCGGAGACCCTCCAACCCCAGGAGGCACCCGCGAGGCACCCAGGCACCCAGGACCTCCTGAAATACGGGCAGGAGAAGCAGCAGGCGGCTTCCTACCCGGAGACAGCCCTACTTTCAGGTGTATGTGGCCCCAAGCCACGTTTGGGAGGGACTGAGCCACGTCCCATAACTCATCCAAACGACGAGGAGCTGCCACAGCTCTGGGGCCAAAGCCCCACCCATGTGCTTTGATTCTCCCAGCAAACCTGAAGTCCCAGAGCGCCAGCTGCAGCCCAATGTGATGGAGGAGAAAAGCTGAGGCGCAGAGAAACTGCGCTTCAGCCGAGGACGTGAGCTTGGTGGGCGGTGAGGCGCGGCTGCCGCCCCCGACGCCGAGTGCCCCCGCAGCCCTTCATTTCGACCTCACAGTAACCCTGGCAGGGCCAAATGATTAAAACGGAAATAATATTTTTACAGGCTTCATGTGGAGAGGGCATAAAACCAAGCGGCCTTCAAAGAAAGACTCGCAAAAAAAAGGGGGTGGGGGTGGGGAGCGGGTACAGCTCGGTGGTTGAGCGCCTGCTTCCCACGTACGAGGTCCCAGGTTCAACCCCTGGTACCTCCTAAAAAATAAAAAAAGACTCACAGATCTGTGACAACTCCTACCAGGCACAGAACAAAAAGTCAACCAGCCTCTTCCTCCCCCAACCCACAGCCTCAGCCTCATTACAAAAAAAAAAGACATCAGACAAACCCCAGCAGAGGCTCATTCTACAACATTCCTGCCTAGAGCACCTGGGAGGCAAGGGAAGGCGGAGCCTAAGGAGCCACGTGGCGACGAAATGTGATGTGGTATATCCTGGGACAGAAAAAGGACATTAGGAGAAAACTAAGGCGATCTGGGGAAAGCATGGATCTAAGTTAACAGTAATGTACTGACACTGGCTCACTGCAACACAAACCACACTAATGTAAGACATCGACGACAGGGGAACCGGGCCGGGGGCACCTGGAAACTCTGGACTAGCACCACAGATTTCCTGTAAATCTAAAGCTGTTCTAAAAAATAAAGTTGATTTTAAAATGCCTGAAAGAAGACACTTAGAGCTCATACAGCAAAGGGCCAGTGGCCGTAATAAATAATGACCAGAAAGTATGAGCAAGCCAAGAGGAAAGAGGACATAAGCCACGGTGGCAGAGAGCCTCAGGGACGCCGCCACCCGCTCCTGCCCCTGCCACGCACGCCGCACCTTCCCGACGAAGAGGCGGAGTTTACTTCTCTCCCCTGGAATCTGGGCGGGCCCCAAAGGCCTGGTCCAACAGGACATGGCAAAAGGGACTTTCTGGACTTCCCGGCCCAGGCCCCAAGAGGTCTGGAAGGTTCTGCTTGCTTCCTCTTGGCGCCCAGGCTCCAGGCCGGAGAAGCCGCAGGGAAAGGCTGTAGCTGAGCGCCCCAGGCACACACCCAGCAAGCGGAGCCACCAGCTCCCACAGGGCAGGGACAAGCCGCCTGCTGCGCCTGGTCGCTGCCAGGCTGACCACAAAGCGTGAGCAAGTAACAGAGGTCGTGCTTAAGCTTCCAAGTTTCGGGGTGTGTCACGGAGCAGTGAGCAAACAGATAAACAGTCAACATGTGGCACTCCCGGTGGAGGAGACAGCAAGGGCAGCCCCCCACCCCTGCCCCCCCCAAACCCACCACCCCCTGCACAGCTCGGCGTTCGTCCAAAGGACGAGGGGTTTTCCAAGCAGCAGCCCCTCTCCTCGGCGACCCTGCCCCTTTCTCTCTGCTGGATGGTCCCCCTGACAACAAACGTGCTCCTGGGGCTCCTACCCGCACCCCCACAGCCCCCGCCAGCTGCCGCCCCATCTCTCTGCTCTCCTTCCCAGCGAAACTCCCGGAAAGAGTCATCCCATTTTGCTGCCTCTGCTTCCGCACCCTCCGTTCCTCCTCTGCCCACTCCAAACCGCTGTGCCCCCCACTCCCGACACTGACTGCCCGGCCGGTCCTCTGTCCTCTTCCCACTCACCCCGATGGTCTGGCCTTCGGCTCTGGGCTTCCACGTTCTCGGCGCTCCTTGGACATCACTGGCCCTCCTTGCCTGGCCTCACCGTCCACTGAGCAGGGCCTCTCTTCCCGTCTCGCACACCCCGCAGTGACCTCCACGGTCCCAAGGCCCTAGAGCCCGCGTCTCCCGCTGCCCCTCTTCCCAGAACTGCCGTCTCACAAACTCACGCACCCAATGCCTATGTGGGGTGTGTCAGGCAAATCCAACCCACAGGGACCCAAGGAGAACTGATATCGACCCCAAACCTGCTCTTCCCAGGCGCCCGCCAAACCCTGTATCCTGTATCCTGTATCTCCTGTATCCTCACCACAAGCTGCTGGCCGCAGCACCCTGCCAGGCTCAGCCAACTCCAAGCTGCCACTGAGGGCCAGGACCCCAGTCCCCCAACCAGTCCCCCAACCAGGCCCCTCCCACGGCAGCCAAGCAGCCATCCCAAAAGGCCAAGCTCACCCCCTTACTTCCTGTGTAATATCCTCTCCGATGGCACCCTGAGTGACGTCCAAACCCCTTACCCCGTCTTCAGCCCCCATCACCCCCAGGCGTCCCCGTCTGGCCTCAGGGCCTTTGCACACCCTGCCTGCCTAGAGCGATGCCCCTGTCGACCGGCGACGGCTTCCACGGTCGATCAGGTCTCAGCTCGGTGTCCCTCATCAGAGGGTCCCCTCAGGCCAAGCATCCCCCGCCCACACTGGGCCTCATCTCTGCTTTAATCCTGCACAGGACTGACTGGCATCTGGCTTTATTCTCATCGTTTATCTGTTTCTTTCCCGGTGAATCCATGAGGACCGAGAGCCTCCAGGTCTTACGAACGCCATACCTGCCCATTTAGAACAGTTCCTGGCCCTGGGAAGCTGCTGGGTAAACACTGGAGGAACGGGGTGGGGAGGGAGGAAGTGGGGGGGGGTCAGCCTGCTCCAGTCTCATCTCCTGAATCCTCAAACTGGACTCTACGTGGCAGCGTCACAAGGCTCCACTCCAGGTAAGCGAATTTTTTAGAGCTTTGGTATTTGTTGCAAAGGCCCATTACAATACTGCAGGTTGGTTACTGTTTATTTCCTGGTGGCAACTGTCTCAGGACATCCTTTTACGGCTCGTTCTGGCTCTAGATTCGGTCGTTCTGAATTGAAGCTGAAAGCTCGGGGCTGCCTTGAGCTGCTCTCACTACCCTGCTCGCCCCCAGGGAGGGCCCCGTACTCCACGGTCAAGCAAAGGGCCAGCAAGGAGGAGAGCCCTGGAACACGGAGCCACATTCCAGGGACATAAATCTTCCCAGGGACAAAATGATGACATGACAACCAGAAGAGAGCATTAAATATTAACTAATGTCAAATGTGCTGGAAAACAAAGCAGGCACCTATCTTCACATTCATTTCTTCATTGTATGTGGCATTTCCCAAATTCCAGTCTCTGGCCAGGGCCAGCAAGGGCAGGAGGCGGAGCTGGCAGGGCCTCTGTGGGAAACACTCCCCGTGCCCTCTTCCTGCACTGCTCCTCGGAAGCCTAATGTGGTGCTGGAAGGCTGTCGGGGCACCTGATTTATGAGAGAGATTTTTTTAACTGGGAGCCTCTGCTTTTGTTCCCAGGGCACAGGCTGCCAGAGGGGCTCCGCCGCCTGCCACTCACCGTCCCCAGGTCCACACATGCAATGCAGGCTGGAGCAGGAGCGTGTGCACCAGTGCTGGATGCGTCGTCGCTCGAGGACAAGCGGGTCCCGCCCTCCTCACCTGGGGGTGGGGGCAGCTGACGGTATGCTCTCGGGCCTGACCCTATGGGCACACCCCTCCCCACTCACTCCCCTCACAAACCCCCCTGGTGTCCCTGGGTCACCGACAGCGACACCGTGAGGCCACAGGGGCCAGCGTGGCCAGGGTGGCCGTGGAGAGCCACCGAGCAGCCCATCCTGTCCCTGCAACAGAGGACGATGCCGTGAAAAAGAAAGGACTGCATGAATCCTACGTGTGCATGGAGAGATCTCAGCAGGAGTTCAGATGGAAAAAAGCAACGTTCTCACACAAAACACAAAAGAAAGTTGGCACACCAATCCAGAGAGCATTCTACCTGGGTGGGTGACTTTAAAAAAATAATAAACTTACTTCAGAAGCTTCAGATTTACAAAAAAACCGTGGAAGTTTCTAGTACAGAGAGTCCCACAAATCCCACGCTCAGTTTCCCGTTATGAGCCTCTCACGTCAGTAGAGTAATTTTTTTTTTTAACTTTATTTTGTACATTTAATAATTGAAAACATAAGCAATTAAAAACTAAGAAGTAAACACAGATGAATAAATATATACATTTCTCAATTAAATGTAATGGATACATGTAAATTTTTTGTTTTGTTTTTTGCTTTTTTTGTGTGTGAATCAAACAATATATTACACAATATATTTGGTTCATAGTAACGCATTCATACAGTATTTGTCCTTTTATGTGTGGCTTGCTTCACTCAACATAATGTCCTCCAGGTTCATCCATGTTGCCATATGCTTTACGACTTCATTTCTTCTTACAGCTGCATAATATTCCATCGTGTGAATAGACCACAGTGTGTTTATCCATTTGTCTGTTGATGGACACCTGGGTTGTTTCCAGCTTTTGGCAATGGTGAATAATGTGGCTATGAACATCGGTGTGCAGAAGTCTGTTCGTGTCACTGCTCTCAGTTCTTCTAGGACTATACCCAGTAGTGGTATTGCAGGGTCACGTGGCAAGTCGATATTCAACTTCTTTAGGAACTGCCAAACAGTCCTCCACAGTGGTTGTACCATCCTGCATTCCCACCAACAGTGAAGAAGTGTTCCCACCTCACCACATCCTCTCCAACACTTGTAGTTCTCTGTCTTTTTGATAGTGGCCATTCTGATAGGTGTGAAATGATACCTCATTGTAGTTTTGATTTGCATTTCCCTAATCATGAGTGATGTTGAGCATTTCTTCATGTGTTTTTTTGTCATTTGTATTTCTTCTTCGGAGAAATGTCTATTCAAGTCTTTGGCCCATTTTTTAATTGGGTCATTTGTCTTTTTATTGTTGAGTTGTAACATCTCTTTATATATCCTGGATATTAAACCCTTATCAGATATGTGATTTCCAAATATTTTTTACCATTGAGTTGGCTGCCTTTTCACCCTTCTGACAAATTTCTGTGGGGTGCAAAAGTGTTTAATTTTGAGGAGGTCCCATTTATCTAATTTTTCTTTTGTTGCATGTGCTTTGGGTGTGAGGTCCAAGAAACCACCACCTACTACAAGGTCTTGAAGATGTTTCCCTACATTTTCTTCCAGTAGTTTTATGGTCCTGGCTTTTATATTTAGATCTTTGATCCATTTTGAGTTGATTCTTGTATAGGGGGTGAGATAGGGGTCCTCTTTCATTCTTTTGGTTACAGATATCCAGTTCTCCCAACACCATTTGTTGAAGAGACTGTTTTTTCCCATCAGCATGGGCTTGGTAGGTTTGTCAAAAACCAGTTGACTGTATAGGTGAGGGTTTATTTCTGGATTCTCAATTCTATTCCACTGATCGATGTGTCTATCTTTATGCCAGTACCATGCTGTTTTGACCACTGTAGCTTTGTAATATGTTTCAAGCTCAGGCAGCGAAATTCCTCCCACATTGCTCTTCTTTTTTAGAATGCTTTTGGCTATTCGGGTGCACTTACCCTTCCAGATGAATTTGGTAATTGCCTTCTCTAATACTGTAAAGTAAGCTGTTGGGATTTTGATTGGTATTGCATTGAATCTATAATCAGTTTGGGCAAGATTGACATCTTCTCGATATTTATTCTTCCAATCTATAAACACGGAATGTCTTTCCATTTGTTTAGGTCATTTTTTATTTCTTTTAGCATTTTTTTGTAGTTTTCTGCATATAGGTCCTGTACTTCTTTAGTTAAATTAACTCCTAGGTATTTGAGTCTTTTTGTTGCTATTGAAAATGGAATTTTCCTCCTGATTTCCTCCTCAGGTTGTTTAGTACTAGTGTACAGAAACATTACTGATTTTTGCATGTTGATCTTGTATCCTGCCACTTTGCTGAACTCATTTATTAGTTCAAGTAGCTTTGTTGTGGATACTTCAGGATTTTCTAAGTACAGGATCATGTCATCCGCAAACAGTGAGAGTTTTACTTCCTCTTTTCCTATTTGGACGCCTTTAATTTTTTTGTCTTGTCTAATTGGCCTAGCTAGAACTTCTAGTACAATGTTGAATAACAATGGTGACAGTGGGCATCCTTGTCTTGTTCCTGATCTTAGGGGGAAAGCTTTCAACCTTTCCCCATTGAGTATGATGTTGGCTGTGGGTTTTTCATATATGCCTTTTATCATATTGAGGAATTTTCCTTTTATTCCTATCTTTTGAAGTATTTTTATCAAAAAAGGATGTTGGATTTTGTCAAATGCCTTTTCTCCATCTATTGAGATGATCATGTGGGTTTTTTTCCTTCAATTTGTTAATGTGGTGTATTACATTGATTGATTTTCTTATGCTGAACCAGCCTTGCATACCAGGAATAAATCCCACTTGGTCATGATGTATAAGTCTTTTGATCTGCTGTTGGATTTAATTTGCAAGTATTTTGTTGAGAATTTTTGCATCTATGTTCATGAGAGAGATTGGTCTGTAATTTTCTTTTCTTGTGGAATCTTTATCTGGCTTTGGTATTAGGGTGATGTTGGCTTCATAAAATGTGTTGGGTAATTTTCCCTCCTCTTCAATTTTTTGGAAGAGTTTAAACAGGATTGGTGTTAATTCTTTTAGAAATGCTTGATAGAACTCACCTGTGAAGCCGTCTGGTCCTGGACTTTTCTTTGCTGGGAGATTTTTGATGACGGATTCAATCTCCTTAATTGTGATTGGTTTGTTAAGTTCTTGTATTTCTTGTTGTGTCAGTGTAGGTTGGTTATGAGTTTCTAGAAATTTGTCCATTTCATCCAGGTTGTCTAGTTTGTTGGCATATAGTTTCTCATAATATCCTCTTATGATTCTTTTTATTTCTGTGGGGTCATTTATAACTTCCCCCCTTTCATTTCTGAATGTATTTATTTGCATCTTCTCTATTTTTTTCTTTGTTAGTCTAGCGAGGGGTTTGTCAATTTTATTGATCTTCTCAAAGAACCAGCTTTTGGTTTTGTTGATTTTCTCTATGGCTTTTCTGTTCTCATTTTCATTTATTTCCGCTCTAATCTTTATTATTTCTTTCCTTCTTTTTGCTTTGGGATTGGTTTGTTGTTCTTTTTCTAGTTTCTCAAGTTGTTCAGTTAAATATTTGAGTTTAGCTCTTTCTTGTTTCTTAATATAGGCATTTAGGGCTATAAATTTCCCTCTCAGGGAAGCGGCTGTGGCTCAATCAGTAGGGCTCCCGTTTACCATATGGGAGGCCCCGGGTTCGGTTCCCGGAGCCTCCTGGTGAAGGCAAGCCCGCCCGCACGGCGTGGTTAGCTGACCCAGCGAGCACAAGCAGCAAGGGGGGATAAATGAATAAATAAATAAAATCTTTTAAAAAAAAAATAAATAAATAAATAAAAATAAATTTCCCTCTCAGGACTGCCTTTGCTGTATCCCGTAAGTTTTGATATGTTGTGTTCTCATTTTCATTTGTCTCAATATATTTACTGATTTCACTTGCAATTTCTTCTTTGACCCACCGAATATTTAGGAGTGTGTTGTTCAGTCTCCACACATTTGCAAATTTCCTTTTTTCCTGTCTGTTGTTGATTTCTAGTTTTATTCCATTATGATCTGAGAAGGTGCTTTGTATGATTTCAATCTTTTTATATTTATTGAGAGCTGTATTGTGACCTAACATGTGGTCTATCCTGGAGAAAGATCCATGGGCACTTGAGAAGAATGTATAACCCGCTGAGTTTGGATGCAGTGTTCTGTATATGTCTGTTAGGTCTAACTTGTTTATCATATTGTTCAAGTTCTCTGTTTCCTTGTTGATCTTCTGTCTAGTTGTTCTATCTAACGATGTGAGAGGGGTGTTGAAGTCTCTGACGATTATTGTAGAAATGTCTATTTCTCCCTTCAGTTTTGCCAGAGTTTGTCTCATATGTTTTGGGGCACCCTGGTTAGGTGCGTAGATATTTATGACTGTTATATCTTCCTGGAGGATCGTCCCTTTTATTAATATATAATGGCCTTCCACATCTCTTATCACTTTTTTGCATTTGAAGTCTGTTTTGTCTGATATTAGTATAGCTACCCCTGCTCTTTTCTGTTTACTGTTCACGTGGAGTATCTTTTTCCAACCTTTTACTTTCAGCCGGCTTGTATCCTTGTGTCTGAGGTGAGTTTCTTGTAAGCAGCATATGGATGGCTCATGTTTTTTTATCCATTCTGTCAGCCTTTATCTTTGGATTGGGGAATTTAATCCATTCACATTCAATGATATTACTGAAAATGCACTATTTATTTCCTCCATTTTATTCTTTGGTTTTCATATGTCATCTTATTTTTGTCTCTCTTTTTACTCTTTTGGTTATCCTTTCTGCTTTTCTGTCTTCTATACTCTCCTCCAAGCCTCTCTCTCCTGTCTTTTCCTTTCAGGTTCTAAGGCTTCCTTTAATATTTCCTGCAAAGGTGGATGCTCTTTTGCAAACTCTCTTAGTTTCTGTTTGTTTGTGAATACTTTATACTCACCTTCATATTTGAAGGACAGTTTTGCTGGATAAAGAATTCTCAGCTGGCAGTTTTTCTCTTTCAGTTTCCTAATTGTATCATACCACTGTCTTCTCTCCTCCATGGTTTCTGAAGAGAAATCTGCACAAAGTCTTACTGGACATCCTTTGTACGTGATCGTTTGCTTCTCTCTTGCTGCTCTGAGAATCTTCTCTTTATCTTTCACATTTGACATTCTGAATAATATGTGTCTTGGTGTAGGTCTATTTGGATTTAATCTGATTGGGGTACGGTGTACTTCTTGGACATGTAAGTTCATTTCTTTCGTGAGAGTTGGGAAATTTTTAGCTATTATTTCCTCAAATACTCTTTCTGCCCCTTTTCCTTTCTCTTCTCCTTCTGGAACTCCCAGACACGTATGTTCTTGCGTTTTGTGTTGTCATTCAACTCTCTGAGCTCCTGCTCAATTTTTTCCATCCTTTTCTTCCTCTGTTCTTTTCTCTCTTCAATTTTAGCTGCTCTGTCTTCAATATCACTTATTCTTTCTTCTATCATTTCGAGTCTGCTGTTGTATGCTTCAAATGTATTTTTTACTTCACCTATTGTGTCTTTCATTCCCATGAACTCCGTTACTTTTCTGTTCATGCTTTCAAATTCTTCTTTACGTTCGCGCAATGACTTCTTGATGTCATTGATCTCTTTAACTATATTCTCTTTCATCTCATTAATTTGATTTTGGAAATTTGTGCTCATCTCACTGGTTAGTTCTCTCAAATTCTGCATCTCTTCTGGGACTTTGCTGTATTCCTTTTCTTGGGCCATGTCTTCTATTTTCTTAGTATGGCCCGTAATTTTTTGCTGGTGCTTAGGCATCTGGTTAGTTTGTATTTTACTTAGATGCTCTATCTCTTTCTCTTTTATGGGGTTTTAGTGGCAGGAGGCTGTGAGTTACCACCGCTCTTTGATTTTTGACTCAACCTTGATTGTTAGGATTGTTCTGCTGGTTGCTCAAAACTGGGCACTGGACCCAGTAATTGGTTGTAGAGTCGTTTCCTAGGGCCTTGGGCAGGGAGGCTATAGAGGCCAGGAAAAGACTCTCTTACTTATTAATTTTCTTATGTGCACTTCCTTGGTCTGCCAGGAGATGGCGCTTGTTGGCAGCTCTCAATTCAATGCCTGGTCGGGGGGTATTTGTTGTGACACAGATCAGATCAATGTGATGGAGCTTCCTGTCTGGGGGCTAGGAGCCCTGTGATTCAAACTTTCTGAGACAGTTCTCCAGAGTTCTCTCGTAGTGTCCCCCTTTTCCCAGCTAGGAAATATTTCCACTCCCTTCTGAGTCCTCAACAATCAGTCCCTGTTAGTAGAGGAGGAGATTGGGAGGTTTGTGTATCTTTAGCCCCTTGCAGGCTCCAAGGCAAACAATGACGCAGCCCCACCCAGCCTGGAAGGGCTCTCGGGACAGGGCAGACCAAACCTGGGAGTCCAAAGCAGGGTCAGCCCCAGGCTCTCTCTCCCCTCTCCTGTGGAGTCCTCAACAATTAGTCAAGGCTAGAAGAGAGGGAGGTTGTGAGGGTCGGATTTCTCCAGTCCTTTCTAGGCTCCCAGGGTAAACCGCCGTGTGGAAGGGTCCGTGGGGCTCCGCAGCCCAAATTTCAGGTCCGAACCTGAGTCAGCCTAAGGCTGTGTCCCTCTCTCTCCCCTTTCCGGGAGTGGCAGATCCCTGAAGCCCCCTTTGTCTGTGGTCGCAGGCCCAGGGGCCCGAGAATTCTGAAGAGTGGGGGGGAGGGTGCCGGCAGCAGCAGAAGCTGCTACTTCCCACTCACGGTTCTGTCGTCGCGATTTCCCTCTTCTGTCCCTCTCTCCTCTGGGTGGTGTGCAGCCTTCACCTGGTGACCTAAACCCTAGAAGATCTTTTTCGGGGCTGTTTCAGCTTGTCCTCTAGCTATTTTTCTGGAGAAGAGATTCCCGTGTCTTACTAGTCCGCCATCTTCCCCGAAGTCCCAGTAGAGTAATTTAAGGTAACGAAACGTCAACACATTGCTAGCTAAGGTCCACGCTTGACTCAGATCTTAGCTCTCCCTAACGTCCTTCTTCTGTCCCAGGATCTCACCCGGGTCCCACAGGACATTCACTTCTCATGTCCCCTTCAACTCCTCTGGGCTCTGAGAGTTTCCCAGTTTTGAGGCAGACTGGCCAGGTGTTCTACAGAAGGTCAGGTTTCCTGGCTTTTTGGTGATTTTCACCTGCTTCTTTTTGCTCTCCGATATTGTTATATTTTTCTGCATGAGCACGTATTAGGTTTGTAGGTTTTTACTTTGGAAAACGCAGAGCTTGCCCCGCCCTCTCCCTCGCTGGTGCTCAGGCGCTTGGCGGTACCTCCAAATCAGGCGCAACTTCCACTGATTTCTTTCAGACAGATGAGCCACCCTGACATCCCTGAAACACAGTGGGAGGGAGGAGAGACGCAGAGATGGAGGCCACAGGCCAGCGGCAGCAGGGGCTCGTGTCAACCCCACACAAGGCGGCACGAAGGTGATCTTCCCATGTCTTCCCAGGGCAGGTGTGGGGGTGCCGTGTGACCCCCTGACTTGGATTAAGGCTTTGATAGGAGGCTCACCATCCGAGAGGCATAATCGTGTCCCCTGTGGAGGGCCCACCTGCGGGACACGGGGAAACGCCACGCCACGGCCTCCAGGAGCTGGCGGCCCCGCGGTCACAGAGGACACGTCCACAGTCCTGAGCCTGGGTGCTTCAACACCATGGGGTGCAGGGCAGAGCAGCCGATACTGCCAGGGAACCCGGAGGCGGCGGGGAGGGTCTCCCAGGAGGGGTGAGCTGGTTGTAGAGTGGAGGCCGAGGCCAGCCCGCACAGAAAGCGCAGGAGCCCGGCAAGCTGGCGGGGAGCGGGGTGTCTGACTTCTGGGGCGGCTTCACAAATTACACAGCCCGGGGGCTCCAGCCCCAGACACTTACTCTCCCACAGTAACGAACGGAAGTCAAATCCGGGAGTCAGAAGGCTGTGCTCCCCCGAAACCGCAAGGGGAGCTGGCTCTTCCAGGTGCGGGGGGCTGCATGCTCCTGGGCGCCCCGTGGCCTGTGGCTGCGCCTCCAGGCTCTGCCCCCAGAGCCCCCGGCCTTTCCCCGGCCCCCTTATAGGACCCGTCACTGGGTCGGGACCACCCTATTCCAGCGTGGCCTCGTCTTAACTGGCGACCTCTGCAAAGTCCCCACCTCCAAACACGGTCACGCTCATAGGGAGGAGGGGAGGGCCTGGGCCTGTCTTTTGGGGGACACGATTCAGCCTGGCACAGAGGAGAATGTGGGGTTGTGGGAGGACAGGCCACAGAGGTGGGAGGGGCGCCCCCAGTGCTGCCAGCCTCACGGGGTCTTGGCGTGGGGCGGAGAGGACGCACGACATTCCTCGGGCGTTGGGCTGAACGCGCACCCCAAGGGGCTCGGCTCCGCGGCACAGGGCCCCTCATTCTGGACGGAGGACGGACCCCAATGCTAGGCAACCTGCCTGGCCGAGGGCACCCGGGTACGGAGGGCAGACCCAGCCCAGAGGATGGGGGAGCCGAGGGGGACCGTGTTCTTGGCACGGGGAGTCGACAGAGGTGGACTCTGACACGCTGGACACACGGGCGTGGGGCTGCCGTGAGACTGCCCGTGGGTGGCTGAACACGTGGCAGGGACCCGGAGAGAGCGGCACTGAGACAAACGGCCCCGCTCATGGGTCCTCGTCAGCGCACCCCCTGCACACCGTGACCTCGAGGGGAGGGGACGCCCATCCTATCGCCAACGCCTCGGGCCTGTGGCCAGCCCAGCCGAGGTTCTGGCGTGTTCTCCCACGACCGCCTGGGGCTCACCCATCCGCTGCTGTCCCCGTGCCCCCGAGGCCAGCCTTTCCCAGCCGTGGGCGGGGGTCCCGGCCCAGTGGCTCCCAGCGGCTCGTGCTCGGGGCCGGGGCGTTGGAAGCGGGTTCTGTGTTTCTCTGTGGGGCTTTATTTTGGGTTCGGACGACAGGTGCGATGGTGGATCCTGCTACCTGCGGGCCTCTGGATTCTCGCCCTGCTGGGCCTCAAAAGCCGGATCTGGAACCTGAGGAACTGATCCAGGCTCACGCACAGCACAAGGGCACAGCCCCCTCCAGCCCTTGGACCCCCGCCCCTCGTCAAAGCGCTAAGACAAGGCTCCGGGCCTCACTGAAGACCCCGCTGGGCCGCAACACACGCACGTCTAATAAACGCACCCCGCCCCGGGAGGGAGACGACTGAGAAAATACACGCAAACTGCTGCCCGTGGCCTCCGGTGCCCCTCACGCAGGGCAGCGCAGTCGGGGACCCTGCCGCGGCCCCCCAGGCCTGCCTCCAACGCGGGCTGGCCGTGAGCGCCCTGGCTCCCCAACAAGCGTGCCGCGGGCCCGGCGACACACGCACAGGCGACGGCATCCGCGGTCCCGGCTACGCAAAACACCCAAGCGTTGGGGCTGGAATTCTGTGCGAGTGAGTCCACCGCCCACCAGCCCGAGGCGCTGGGTGCACCTGGAGCCTGTCTCCTCAGCCATCCACCTCCGAGGGAGGCTCCTACTTCAGGGATCTGCAGGGAAGAGCTCAGCGAGCTCCACGTGACTCTGCTGCACGCCCCCGAGCACACACACGCTTACACACCCACCTGAACACACAATCCTTAAATACACACCCATGATCGGCAAAATTTCCAAAAAAGCTGCATGTTAAATGCCAGGTGCTGAACCAGCACTGGCTCTCGGGCCATCTGATGCACCAGGCCAGGAGATCCCAGCGTCAGGTACGCCTTCTAGAGAAAGTAAACGGTGCCTAGAGGTATGATCTGGCCCCGCGCTGGGGAGGAGTCGGACTGGGGAGCTGACAAGCCTTTGCCGATCCTGGCCTCCCGCTCACACCCGCGCTAACTGGGCCAGGTGTTCACCTGCACGGGCCTCGCTTGCCCACCCGGCAGGAGGAATTGCCGCTGCCCTCCAGGGAAGTGGAGAATGGATAAGACACTGTCCTCAAGTGGACATGCTCCCGCTGAATTAATAACCAGAATCAAATGTGATAACCTGTGGCAGGAAATTTAAAATTACCACCTACACACGCAATAGCCAAGAGGAGACAGGTGTAAAACCACAAAAGCCACTCTGAAGGGGCAGTCACAGGCCCACGCTGAGGCCTCCTGGGCCCATCCCTGCACCTCACTGGGCTGCTCACTTCTGATCTGCCAGGTAAGCAGCAAGCACCTTCCTCACCTGACCCAGGTGTGAATCCATTGGAAAGGTACATCCGAGCACCTGGAAAACCATACATTAGGTGAATGATGAGCATTTAATGCTCCCCTTGAACAATTTTTAAATACACAACTATTCAAACAAAGACACCCTTTTACCTGCTGCCCTATTCTGTCCCCAAGACATGTTTATCTACCTGGCATCCTTCCTTCCCACCAAAATGAAAAAATCCTGGAAATGACAAGAACTAGTCTCTCTTTTGAGACTTAGCAAAGGGGTAGGGGTGGGGCATAAAGAAATTACATCCCCAGTCATCAGGTCCAAGAAGGCAGACAAACACTCTGCAGGGAACACCTGGCTTCAGGTAGCACAAAAGATGAGGAGAAACGAAGTCACCAACACGCCTAAAACTTCCTCCTCAATGTCACCCCCCACATTTATTATTTACAGTAAAAATCACTACTTTCGATAACATCAACTCAGAAATGTTCTCTCCTGATTTCATGTATAAAACCAAGCCCCCCGCCCCCAGGCTGGCGAAAGCTAGCGTTTGATTGGGAATTTCACAATCTCAAGTTATTTTTTATTCCATGAGAAACATGACCTGTCATTTCTACGCGTGGTGGAAACTTCTTGAAGGATGAAATCCTAACAGGCCCCGTCGCCTCACAGGACGGCTTGTCCCCGGAGCTGGTCAGGCTGGGGCCGCCCGCCCCACCCCACTGGGCACTCTGGGAGCCAAGGTTTGACTTTTCATAGAAATGTGCTTGATTTGGGCTGAGCTCATCCAAAGGAGAAAATGGTTTTAAAAGGCATGTTAGGAATGGTTTCCTTAAAACCAAGATGGTGAATAAGCTCAGAGACACAGAA
Organism: Tolypeutes matacus; assembly: GCA_026826555.1. NCBI lineage: Eukaryota > Metazoa > Chordata > Mammalia > Cingulata > Chlamyphoridae > Tolypeutes > Tolypeutes matacus. The sequence continues at coordinate 4,592,263 of JAKSZT010000088.1, read as the reverse complement.
ATTGCAAGAGAGCACAGCGCCCTCCACTTCCCAGAGCTGGCAAGCCGGCCCTGTGGCCTTGGAGAGGATGGCACTCGCTCACAGGAAGAGCGCCGAGGGACTGCTCGGGCGGCGTGAAAGCTGCCGCAGTCGTTTTATATCGGGAACCAAACACTGTGTGTCGAGCCTCGCACACCCGGGCAGGGGATTCGCAGACATGCAGTGAAAGCACCACAGGCAGTGAAAGCAGTCTTGGCCTTCGGCTTGGAACACACCAGAAGTTTCATCTGGAACCTTTGGTTGTGCCTGTTTTCCTTTGTCTTTCCAATACTAATTTAACAATAGAGAGGGAATCCTTTTGTTGAACGGGAACCCAGAAGTCCAATCAACACCAAATTCCTAGCCTGGGGGAGCCTGTCTGACCCACAGGCCTGAGATAAAGGCTTTTCTGAGGACGCGGAGGGAAGAAAAGCACAGAGTGGGGTGTCCGAGGGCAGGGCTTCTCCACCAGGGCACCGGCCTACGGAGGATTCCGCTGTGGGGCTGGGGCTGTGCCAATGCACTGGAGCGCATCTAGCAGCTCCCCACAGGCCAGGAGCAGCCCCCCCCCCACAAGGTGTGGCCACCAAGAGCGTCTCCAGACAGTGCCACATGTCCCTTGGGGGAGGGGAGAGGCAAAATCAGACCCACTGAGAACTCCTAACTCCTGCTCTTGAAAAGACACAGACGTTTCTGGGCTCTCCTTCCAGCAAATACCAGGAGCCTGGGGAGCAGCTGGGCTTGGGTCTCCACGCTCAGCAGTCCTGAGCTGCTGGGCTGGCCTCCGCCCCTCCCCGGCCACCGTCGGGGGCTTCCCTCTGCCAGCTGGGCCCTCCACATGTGACACGGGCCGTGCCCACAGAGAGCCCATCAGCCCCACTCTTAGCTCTCTGCCCCACCCCAGGAGGATTGGCAACGATTCAGCGACAAAATGAGTTTCAAGGAGAAAGTGAGAAATTCTCTTCCTGAATGCCACCCTCTGGGGTGACAGGGTGCCCCTAGAGCACCAGCCAGGGGACACCCAGACTCTCTAGGCCCAGATCCGTCAACAGGCCGCCAGCAGTCCACAAGAGCAGCAGGCTACTAAGGCGAGACTTTCAGCCACCCCAAGCCAACCACCCGTGCTGGCTGCTGAGCTCGACGGGCCCTGCTCAGCCCCTCTGAGGTTTCTCTATTGCCTGATGCTGGGCAAGGAATTCGGGGGGGACATCCACCAGATTGCAATACCCCAGAACCCGGCTCTGCGAGTGCCACGCCTCACCCAGGGGGCAGACGCCACCGGGCACCCCTCGTCCAGATGCACGGGCTCAGCTAGGGGGCCACAGCCTCCCTGTGCACAGGGAACATGCACATGAACGCACCTGTGCCGTGAACGCACCTTGCCGTTCTCTCCCTCTTTCCTCCTCTCCTTAGCGAGGGCAGTCTGTGCTTTCACCCACGTGTATTTCAGTGGTGCTTTAAGAAAGCACCAGGGACTCCGCTCACTATCGAAAGCTTCTAGTCTCCAACGGGCTGGGCTCTTGGGTCTGATCCTCAACTCCCACGTCTCTGAGATTCCGGTCATTTTCCTTAACCACTGATGGCAAATGCTAAACCGCTCTCACCCCTAGCCCCCTGAGCCCTTCTGAACGGGGAGGCCCATTAGTCTGCCTGGAGGAAACCGCACCCTGGCCTCTGGCTCTAGAAGCTTCACCCATCTGCCAGCGGGACGCCTCGGCCAGGAGCCCCTCATTAAGCGCCTCACGTTGGGGACAGGCTTCCTGGAAGGTCGGAGCGGCATGGGTCACCTGCAGTCTACCCCGAAAGCATTCATGAGAATCTGGAGAGACGTAGGGCCCCGGGCGGCCAGGAGACAGGCAAGTGGGAAACTTACCTCTCCATTGTTACTCGGCCCTTTTAGAAATGACCTCTCACTGTGGGCATGTGCGGTGGGCAGAGCAAGTTTCCCAAGAGGCCCATGTCCCAAGCCCTGGAGCCTATGAGTATGTTACCTGGCAAAGGAGGAGGAAGGCTGCAGGTAAATTAAGGCTGCTGATGAGCTGATCCTAAAACCGGGAGTTTCTCCCAGACTACCTGCAGGGCTGCCTTGGGCACAGGTGTCCTGCACGTGGCTGCCCAGCCCAGGGCTGCCTACTCAAAGGCCACCTTTTACTAATTGGCAGGAAGGTGCCTTAGGGGCTAATGGTGACAAGAGATGGGCAGCGTGTGGACAGAAAGAAGGCGGGGTATGTGGAGGGGCTAGGAAAGGGGGAGCAAGGGACAGTGTAGAGTTAGGCCTGCGTCCAAGGAGCAGAAGAAAGCTGACCAAAGGCTTTAGGCAAGGGGTTAAAAACACATCTCACCTGTTCGTGCACGGCTGCAGGGGAGAGGCGCATCTGCACAAGCAGAAAGCGCAGGAGGCCCCTGGGGCTGTCCAGGTGAGAGGTAAGATGGCAGCACAGTTGGGGAGAAGGGAGCATATTTGAGAAATATTTTGGAGAAGAAAGTTTAGAATTAACCCAAATGACATAAAAAGAAGGAGGGGGGGCAGACAATGACCAAAAAAATGAGGTAGGAAAGGGACATTTAATAGAGAAGAAAACTAAAGGCAAAAGTTGGTTCTTTGAAAAGACTTACAAAATACACAAATCTCTGGCAACAGCAATCTAGGAAAAAAGCGAGATTAAAATAAGCAAAGATGAGAAAATATTATTAACTTTCTGCTAATAAATTTTGGAAATATGATGTGGACCGATTTTTTAAATAAAAAATTTAAAAATTATCAAAACTGACTCAAAAATAAATAGTCTAAGTACTCCTAAAAACAATAAAGGTATTCAACCAGTGGATAAAACTTTTCCACCAAGTAAACACCAAGCCTGGACAATTTTATCAGCGAATTCAACCAAACTTTCAGGAAACAGATGATGCCAACCTCACACACACACCTGTGAGAGTGAAAAAGGAGGGAGCACCGCTAACCATCCTGTGAGGTTACTATTATCTTGACACTAAAATCAGATCAGGAAGAAAAAGGGCAGGGCAAGTCAATTATGAACATATATGCAAAAATTGTTTTTTAAAAAGTCAAAGTAAATCTATTATGTATTAAAACACAATACATAAAAATGTGTTGACATAATACACCACACCTATTTGCATCTCAATTGAGAAAGAATCAATAAATTCTATATCCTTTCAGAGTAAAGACTAAGAAGAGACAGGAGCGTCCTTAAACTAATAAAGGGCATCAACAAAAGTCCGACAGCAAGCACGGTACTTAAAAGTGATGTCTGTGACTGTGTCACTTCTATTCCACGTGGTACTAAAGCATAATCAATGAATGAACAAATGGTATAAGGATTGGAAAGGAAGAACATACAATATCATTATTCACCAATGATATGACTGTCCATACAGAAAATGCCAAAAGATCTACAAATAATGGTTAAAACATATAAGAGCACTTAGCGAGGTGGCCAGAGAGAAGATCAATCCAGAAAAATCAAATACATTTCTCTGCTCCAGTCATAAAACACAATTTAAAAAAAGAAATACCATTTACAATAGCAGCAAAAATATACGGCACGTATGAAGAAATCAAACAGAAGAGGCAGAGCCCCTATTAAATAAAAATATAAAATACTGACAATCAGGAAGATCCAAATAATGGAGAACTTTACAAACATCCATTGACAGGGAGAGACAATATGGAAAAGGCACCAGTTCTCCCCAGACTGATGTGTACATTCACTGCCATTCTTATCGAAATCCCCCTGAGGTCCTTCGTGGCACCTGTCAAGGTAAGTCAAATAAGCCAGGAAGAGCCACGGCCCTCCTGAAGAACAGGGAGGGGCCGCGTTTCGTCGGGCAGTACCTCTTGTTCTTAGCCCATGCTAACGAGCATGTTGGGGTGGGACAGGCCAACGGACCAATGGACAGAAGACGGGACCCAGAGGAAGGTCCACACGTACATGAAAAAGTGATGGATGACACAGCTGGCCCCTGGGAAAGGGGGACTCTTACAGAAACGGTCCCGAGACCATCCGTCATCTACACGGGCCACAAAATGCATCTGGAGCCCAACCTCACACCAAATGCAAAGATCAATTCCAGGCGAATTGAGGACGCAAACGTAAAAGGCAAAACCCATTTTAGAAGAGATGGCACAAAGTCAACTTTAGGATCTTGAGGTCAGGATTTCTTAAGACACACAAAACACTATCATAAAGGGAATAAATGTATCGTTTTGACAATGTTAAAAACAAGAACTTAAATTCAAAGTTTACTTTAAAAGCTGAAGAAGAGACAAGCCACCAACTAGAAGACACCTGACCCTAGAACAAATAAAAAAATTCTCAATGTCATTAGTAATCCAAGAATTGCAAATTGCAAGCACAACGAGATACCATTTTACTCCCAACAAACTGGCAGAAATGAAGCCGTCAGAGAGCAGGGACAAGGGCGAGCGAGAAGAGGGCCGCTCTTGTTCACCGTGGGGGGGAATGTGAGTCGTTCCAATCACCCTGCAAAACAGCTACCGTGGCGTAACAAAGCAGAAGACGCCCACGCCCGATGGCCAGCGACCCCCACGGGGGCCTGAGCGCCAGGGGACACGCGAGAACATCCGAAGCATCCTGACAGATCAAGACGGCGCAGCGCAGTCGTGGGAGGGCAAACCGAGCGGCAGTGAAGGGGACTCAGCTGCCACTCGGCACGCCGTCGCGGTGTCTGAGGGAAAGGGGCAGAAAATCCAGAAACGGGCACAGTCAGCGATACGGGTCTGCAGTGCTTTACCGGGAACTCCTGGACCAGGAGGTCCTGGAGCTCAGAAGTTCTTGAACTTGGGGAACACGTGCCCGTAACCTTACACAACAGCACACCCCACAACCAAATGTGTCGTCTTTCCGCAGCCGCACGTGGGGCTGTTCAGAGGAGAGCCAAACCACCAAGAGTCTCGTGCTGGTTTGGGTCAGGATTTGCCGCCAAGTGAATCTATGCCAAACTGACTGGTCTCCAGAGCTTTGGGATTTTGGAATAGCAGGTAAGGACCATGGGTCAAGCTGCTCTTGACAGCTCACAGCACGCACCCTAGAACCAAAATGAGAAGCAAAGGGAAAATGAACCCAAATCCCCCGGGAGAAGGAGAGGGAAATGGCAGGGAGGACACACAGAGGGCTCAAGGGCACGGAAGTTTCCGCAGCATTCGTGCAGGTATTTGCTGTTACCCTTTATGACACACGTGTGTGGTGTATTGTTTTGTATCTATGAACAAAGTAACTATAAAAATTCTTTAAATGAAAGAGAGGGTAGACTGGAGGATGAACGACAGAGAGGAAAGAGGCACAGGCAAGGGTTCCTGAATATGGGAAACTCAGGAAGGAGGTGAGTGCGTCTGTCTGTCTGGGCCGGGTGGACGAGGAACTTGTTTGGGATGTGACGGGTTTGCAGAGTGTGGTGGGTCTCTCCAACGGCCCCAACGCAACAACACTCATCCCACCAAGAGGGGAGATCTGTGCCCCCTTCCCCTTCGAGCTGAGTGCGCTTAAGATTGCGTCAGCCAGTGGAGGAGGACGGACGTGTCACTGCACAACTCCGAGGCTGGCTAACGAGGGCATGCGGCCCCTGCCTGGCTCTCTCGGAACTTGGAACCCAGCTGCCCGAGCCGCATGGAGCCCGGCCTGGCAAGTAAAGGGCCAGACAGACGATATTTTAGACTCTGCAGGCCGTAGGGTCTCTGCTGCAACCACACAACTCCACTGTGCTGGCAGAACAAGCAGTCAGAGGCAATGAGTGCAAGGACGATGTGGCTGTGTTACAATAAAACTTTATTTACAAAAGGTGGTGGGCTGGCAAAGCCTATAGGCCGTACTTTTCCAAGCCCTGCTCTGATGACCCGAGCTCCAGGCTGCTTGAGTCACCTTCAGCCACTTGAGTCACTCCCAGCTGAGGCCCCAAACACCATGGAGCAGACACAGGCCAAGAGCAGGGTAGGGGGGACTGGGAGAGCCTGATGACAGAGATGGCAGGGAAGGGGGCATTTCAAGAAAGAGGATGTAGACACACGAGTGCAAAATGCCCCAAGACACTGAGCGTGACGGGTGTCAACTTGGCTGGGTGATGGTGTCCACATGTCCAGTCGAGCAAGCTCTGGCCTGGTTGTTCCTGGGAGGGAATTTCACGGGTAGATAAGCATCTATCGTCAGCTGACTGCATCTACAACTAACTGCAACGAGGGGCACCTCCTAATCCAATCGTAAGGCCAGAACTGAGGAGTTCAGAGGTCAGAGAGAAGAACTCCTGCTTCTGCTCGGCTGGCAAGTCCTCCTGGGGAGTTCAACCTCACCTTTGTCAGAGTTTCCAGCTTGTGGCCTTCCCTATGGAACTCGGACATGCCAATCCCCACATTCGCATGAGCCAATTCCTACAACAAATCTCTCCGTAGTAACATGCATGTCTCCTGCCAGTTCTGTTTCTCTGGACAACTCTGGCTGACCTCCTCGGAGAGGTGAGGACAAAAGCCTCCCACACTGGATTTCGATTCCTTCCACGACTGAGGGGCAATTTGCTCTGCCACCCCCTCCCTCTGTGGCCCCGGGGAAGTCATTTAGCCTCCTTCGGGTGCCCCAGTTTCCTCCTCAGTGAAGTCAGGGGGACAGGATTTCCTACCTGCTGTGAAGACTGTGAGCGCGACCTAAGTCTTTGCTCTCGTTATCTATTATTTCTTCTGCTTCTCCAACAGCCCAGTGAGGCGGCCAGAGCAGCCCCGCTGCGCCACGGGAGAGGTGTGGCCCAGAGGCCGAGGGCTGCGCTGGGGATGCAGCCACCACACGACCACGGCGCAGGCCGTGAGGTGAGCCCACAGCCGGCCGAGGCCTGGGCGGCCTCCGCATCTAGGCCACTGCTTTAGGGGAACTCTTCCCAGAGAAAATGAATTATTAACTCAGAGGCCGCGTGAGGAAAGGGAGCTGTAAGGGGCTTTAATCCCAGCAATTTGTTCCTACGAAAGCACACATGTGTGACAACAAAGCGGACTCAAACCAGCAGCATCAGGTACATCCTTCTGCCTGCAGGGAAACAAGCACAACCAGCAATTACCTGAGCACAAGGTGTGCCAAGTGAGAAAGAAATCAGAACGTTCCCAGGCTTCCCAGACCCCTCCCCAGCTCTCCGCTGCACCTGCTGGGAAGAGCCCCAAGGGCTTGGAGGACAGGGCAAGAGACACGGGCTGCAGGGTGGGCCTGGCTGCAGTGGTGGGGCCCCTGGGCAGTGTCTGCACCTGGGGACAGGAAACCAGCCAGTGAAGGTGGCCCTGGGCCCTGGCTGCTGCCCCCAGCAAGGCCACCGGGGTCCCTGCAGGTGACGGGGTCACTCCCTCCAGCCCAGCCCAGCTCACAAGATCAGCTGCCACAGGCCCGGCCTCCGTCCAGGGATGGAGCCCGTGGCATCTGAACCTCGAAGGGGGACATGGAGGGGCCATCACTCCCAGTCCCCAGATGGCTCCGATGTCCTGGGGCCTCAAGTCCCTTCCAGAAGGAACCCACTGAGATCCCTTTCAAGAGGCAAATATCACTGGAAGGCTCTAATAAGCCATGGACCCCTTGGTGGGTGGGTTGAAGTCAAAGGGGCTATGGTGGGAGGCAGTCCAGGCCCTGGACACGGGGCAGCTGCCCTCATACACTGTGAAGGGCCTGCCTGTCCTCGTGGTCACAGCAGATGCCAGAGTGGACCGGCCCAGGGACCTCATCTGTGGGGGGGGGCCTGGCTGCTGCTGGGGGAGCGTCAACTGAGGCCTAGCACTGCATCAATGGGGGGACACCCACCCAGAGACTCCGAGTGCATCAGCAGAGCCACTTCCAGGGACCTTTGCCTCCACAGTTAGCCAACAGCCAACAAAGCTTTTTCTCTTGGGGAAAAGAATCAAATATTAGCTCAGACGTTTATTAATTTGCAACTTACTCTGCAACTGCTGAGCACAGAAAAGAAGGGATTTTTTTTTCCCCCCTGGTTAAATATTTGCTAAGAAAATTCCAGTCCTAAATTTGAAGAGACTGATTTAGCACGACATTAGGAGGACAAAACACAAGCAGTTCTAGATTATTAACCAGCAACTGCGGTGGAAGAAGCCTGCAGGCCCTCCCGGTGGAAATCTCTCTTTGAACAAAGAGAGAAGACGTGTGTAGTAGATCCTTTCTTGTCGTTATTACGTCTTAAACGGTTTTCTAGAGTTGAGCATTTTAATTCCTTTCTTTCAGGACTCCTTCCCCCTCCACCCAGATGGTGAAATTAGTTTCCAGTATTACAAAAGAGCAAAGCAAAATATCTCTCTCCCTCGCAAGAGGTTCTCCTGGAAGACAAGCCCGAATCTGCTCTGCAGCCCCTCTCCCACAGCCCCCTTCCTTCCCCTGAAACGAAGGAGCTGGAGGACTGCTCTGGAGTGGGCAGCGAGAAGGTGAAGCAGAGGCTCGAAGCGCACTTTGGAGGGAAGGTGCGGCCGGTGGCCCCCGGCCGAGCGCCCGTCCAGCTGGTTACCGAGGGGCCTACAGAGAGGGGGCGTCTCGAGTGACACTGAAAATAAAACGGGGGCTGACACCGCCGCGTCACAGTGCACCCGCGCCTGACATCGCCGAACTGCGAGGTGCGAAGGCCGCACTCCCAGCCCCGACCCGCGCTGCTCCTGCCAGCGCCGGGGCGACCGCAATCTGCCCCCAGCAGCCTTGGGTGTGCGGGCGTCCAGGCCTATGCCAGCCCCTCGAACGGCCTGGGCAGGGGCACCCAGCCTTCACCCTCGGGGGGGTCACCGCCTTCTGGTCCGTGAGCCATGGCTTGGGGGGTGTTTCTTGTTTCCGTTTTCTTAGGGCAGATGGCCCCGGCTAATCAGCAATTGGCTAATAATAAGCTTTCGGGTCTTTCCCTATGGGACCCATCCAGGCCTGTTCCCGAGGGTGAGGCTTCGAGCCCCCCCACACACACAGCAACTCTACTTAATCCCCGCCCCCTCCTCACACGTGCACCCCCACCCATGCACACGCACCCGTGCACACTCACCCTTCCTGAGGCTCCAGAGCACGCTGCCAGGGCCAAAGGCTTCCCCGGAGCCCTGAGCGCGGAGCTCAGCACATGGGAGAGATTAATCGAGTATCAAAGAGCCAGTTATTAAGCGATTAAGAGATGACTTAAAAGTAACAAATTGGATTTTCCTCTCAGAGTACCCCAAGGGTCCTGAAAAGGACACCCGAGTTCTCTCAGTGACTACTGCAACTCAACTCTATTTACAAGTCATTCAGCATTAAAAATTATTTGGTATAGTAAGTCTTTCTAAAGACGCTAATCTGCAACCTCAACTCAAAGCAGCTCTAATTAAAATGGTCGCCACTCGTTAATTCAACAAATATTTTAAGCCCTCCATGTGCCAGGCCGGTTCGAGGGATGCCAAAAGGAAAACAACACAAGGTGTCCACAGCCTGGTAGCGGTGACAGATGGGGCCAGGGTGGTAGACCAGGGTGCTGGAGGCGTGGGGGAGGGGGTCGAAGGTGGGGGAGGGGGTCAAATATTGGGGAGGGGTGGAAGAGGGGTCCAGGGTGCTGGTGGAGGTGTAGGGGAGGGGTTCGAAGGTGCTGGTGGAGGTGGGGAGGGGCCCAGGGTGCTGGTGGAGGTGCGGGGGGAAGGGTCCAGGGTGCTGGCAGAGGTGCGGGGGAGGGGTCCAGGAGGGGGCGGCCCTGCACACGGGAAGGGCAGAGGCTGAGTGACGCGGGAACCACCCTGCAGCCAGCGGCTAGCCCAAGCCTGGCATTCCAGACCTGTTTCCTCACTGAGCCTCGTGACAAGGCAGCAGCCCCCCTCCTGTCCTGGCAGGCCCCACCCTCCTACTCAGCGGCCCCCTGGGGTGGCCGCAGGGATGCAGTGGACAGTCGGGGAGGCTGAGCCCAGGCTGGGGGTGGCTGCAGACTCCCCTGTCCCTAAGCCCGACCACCCCCACATGCCGACGTGGGCAGCACAGGAGGAAGTGGGTGTGCTGAGGGTCCACAGGCCGCGAGAGGCCAGGCTGAGGGGAGGGGTCCTGTGTGGACACACATTTGTACGGGATCCACGTGCGGGGCACACGTATGTATGTGGCGTGTGTGGCACGTGTGGATGCGTGTGTAGCGTGTGCATGCAGCATGTACGTGTGTGGCACGTGCAGGCCGTGTAAATGCGTGTGCACAGTACAAGTGGGGCAGAGGCGTGTGTGTGTGATACATGCGCACGTGAAGCGGGCGAGACCACTGGGCAGGGAACTCGGCTTCAGCCCTCTGCGTCCCTGACTCTGGGGTCCACAGGTCCCAGCCGGGGCTTGCACTCCCTGCGGGAAGGTGCGGAGAGGACGGCCCTGCCCGCTGTGCCCGGTCGGACTCCTCAGAGCCTGAGAGAGGCCCGAGGCAGCACACACAGGCCTCGCCGAGGGGCGCAGAGAAGGCGAACGCCATGCCAGCACCACAGCATAAAGCTCCCAGAAACAGCATTTTCTGCTGGAAAGTGGCAAAGCGCTGCTTTGCACTGTAGCGTCGCCCTTCGGCGTGTGGAATGTGGGGTCACGGTGGCAGGAAGGTGTAAATCAGCTCAGATCCGGCACCTCAGAAGCACCCACACCCACAGCCGGGGTCAGGCTGATTTCCTGCCGGCTGTACAGACTGACTGAAAACATAATTGCCAGCAATTTAATCCTTCCTAAGTGAATCATTATTTTCAGTTTATAACCAGTCTTGCAGATGCCTAACTGCCTTCCTTTGCTTGGAACTGTTAACCAACAAACTGCCATTGTCCTCCATTCAACCAGTCATCACAACCAAAAATGGCGGCCGGTAATTACCTCAGGGCGGCTTCTTCCCCGCCCGGTGGTGCAGGCACTCAACGTGCTTTCTGATGGAGGGCGCTGTCAACGATTAACCCAAGGCCCAGCTTCCCCACCATCCCGAGGAGTAATTAATCGCCACCTGACACGGTAACTGGGGGCTAGGGAGAAGGCTGCCCTGAGCTCCAGCCGTCACACCCCTTTTAACCCAGGGCAGCCGCTGCCCAGGTGACGAGGGTCCTCGGTTCAGAAATGCCTCCCCGGGCCCCTGGGAACCATTGCTCGCAACAAGGGGGGTCTCTCTCTCACGAGCTCCTGAGGGCAGCTTTCCCCACACCCAGGAAAACATCTGCTTCTCCTACATCCTGCGCCCTCCAGGTTCCGAGGACGCAGAGTTGGCAGGGCCGACACACAGGCCCAGGCCGAGTCGCCGTGCCAGGTGTGTGTGGGGCGGGCCCCACTCCCCGCTCGGCCTCCTCACCCCACGGCGGGAGCGTCTGCCGTGCCCACCTCACAGGGCTGCCAGGACCCCCTAGGAGGCCCCTGGTGAGAAACGACTTTCAGAAGTGCAGAGAGCTACACAACCACTCAGAAACTCTAGGATGGCTATCGTTAAAAAAAAAATAGAAAATAACAAGCGCTGGCGAGGACGCGGAGAAATTGGAACTCTAGTGCGTTGTTGGTGGGGATGTAAAACGGTGCAGCCGCTGTGGGAAAGTCTGGTGGTGCCTCAGAGAGTTAAACGTAGAGTCACCACACCACACGACCTGGCGAGTCCACCCCAAGAACTGAAAGCAGGGACCCAAGAGGCACTTGCGCGTCAATGTTCTAGCAGCTTTATTCACACTCGCCAAAAGGCGGAAGCAAGCATCCATCCACGGACAGACAAAGGGAACACAGTGTATCCATAAAACGGAGTATTATTCAGCCGTAAAGAGGAACGAAGCTCTGACACACGCAGCACCGTGGATGAATTGTGAAGACATCATGCTGAGTGAAATAAGCCAGACACAAAGGGACGATTATTTTAAGGTTTCACTTATATGAATAATGCCTAAAATAAATAAATTCACAGAGACAAAATAAACTCAGGTTACGAGGTTCGAGGGTGCAGGGAGGATGGGGAGTCAGTGAGGAAGGGGAAGAGCTTCTGTTGGGGTGATGAGAAAGTTTTGGTGACGGTGGCGGTAAAGGTAGCAGCGCCCTGTGAACGTAATTAATTCCACTGGTTAAAATGAGGAACCGCGAGTTACGTATATGTTACCATGTTAAAAGTGGGTTTTCGGGGGTTTTTTTTGTTTTTCACAAAGGGCTGCCCCCATTCACGAGGCATTTCCCCCTGGACTGGAACTCTAGGGTCCTGGTCCCTCTGAACCAGAAGATTCCCTCAGACATCTGACCAGGAGCCAAGAGGGGCTTTTCCAGGGTCACCTGGAGAGCTTTTAGCAGAGCTGGGAGGAGGACCTGGGCTCCGGAAACTCCCGTCCATGCTCGTGGCCTCCTTCCAAACATGTCCTGTTCTCAGCCTGTTTGTGTTACTATAAGGAACAAATTTAGGGCCATTTCATTTTCCCCCAACAGCACTTTTTAACCATGACCCGGAGTGAAGCGCAGAGTTTTGCAGTGTGAGTTACCCTCTCCCAGGGCCTTGCTATGGCCACGCCAGCCAGCCTGCCTGCACCCTGCCGACGTGGGGAGGGAGGGGGTCGCCCTACAAACAACAGGAAAGCTCCAGGCAGGTCCTGCGGCCCCCGCCCCCACCAGCCCCCGCCCAGAAGGAGCTCTCAGTTTCACCTGCTAAACGTTGACTCATGCACCCCACAAAGGCATGTTCAAGGCCTGACACCAGCCCAGGGATGTGACTGCGTCTGTAAAAGGGTCTTTGAGGATGTCCTTGGTTAAGATGAGGCCAGATGGAGTCAGGCTGGGCCCAAATCCAGCATGACTGGAGCCCTGTGAGCAGGGGGAGTTTGGACAAGGTCAGAAGGAGACGGCCGGGGGCAGACGCCGTGGACGAGGCAGAGCCTGAGCTGTGGATGACCGCCAGCCACCAGCAGGAGCGGCCGACTCTGCAGAGCGAAGGCCGCCATCTTGCCGTTGGACTTCCGGCCTCCTAGCCTGAGAGACAGTAAACTGTTACCTGAGCTGGGCAGGGTGCGGCGTCTGTTGCAGTAGCCTCGGCAAACGGAGACACCGTCCCTCACGTGAACGAGCCCGGCCACCACCGGAGCCCAGCTGGACCGGACGCTGCTCCAGGCACTTCCTCCAGGCACTTCCCCCCAGGTCTCTAAACACTCCTGGTGGGCAGGTGAGTTGACCAACTCTACCTGGTTGGTTGACAACGGGCCCAAATGCAAACCCATGTGACTCCGGGGGCTCCAGGCCCCGGGTGCCACCCCCACACCCAGTAAAAAGGAGCTCTCCAACACCGCTGGGGTCGGGGACACGCCCCCACCACCCCAAGGAAGGGGGCTTGGCTCAAAGCCACACTTGGTCATTTTTCTAAAGCAGATTCTCACCTTGGCAAACAGACATTTTGGGTTAGAAAATCCTTTGTCATGGGGGGGCACTGTAGGATGGTTAGCAGCACCCCTGGCGCACCGGCTGCCAGTCGTGCTTACCCCCCCCAACAACCAAAAACATCCCCATGCATCTCCCCCGGCTGAGAACCACTATTCTCAAGAAATCCAGGCAGGAAGTAATTTTTTTAAAAAAATAGGAGTCATTCTATTCTTGCTAATATTTGCAGGCAAGAATATTCTCTTGGCTTTTTTGTGTCTCTTTCGCCAGTACCGTGAAGGTGCCCAGAAAGAGCCAGCAAAGCCACGTTAAGATGCACACAGAAAACAGTCCTCGTGAGCGTGAACTAGACAGCTTGGAGGTGGAGGAGAAGGCCTCAGGCAGAGGCAGGGGCTCGGCATCCCTTTTTCTGGTGGCCCCTCCAGGAGCGAGGCGGCTGGTGAACCGAGTGCTGCCAGGTGGAGAGACCCCATTGTACAGCTCACCGGGTTCTCCTTGTTTCAAAACAGAACTTCCACTTCTCCTTATAAAATTCTCCTTTAAATGCATCAGCCATCAATGGTCTTGGTCGCGTGTTTATTTATATAAACTAGCACCAAGGAACGTGTAATTTTTCACGCAGAGACAGTCCTGTTGGAAGTCCCGGGACAGAGTCTTCCCAGCCTAAGGCCAACCAGGGACAACATTACCTGGTTATTTCTGTTCTCCAGGAAACTTACACTTTAGTTTGCAAAACCAGTAAGTTGCTTATGTTGAAGCCTTATCTTGATTTATTTTCTTCCACACTAGAAATAGGCTCTTGGTCACAGGGAAGGAAAATTCAGAGGTAGACAAAATGAACAGGAAAGCATTACTTTTTTACTCTGGGGGGAAAAGGATCTAAGAGAGCAAATCCTTTTTAGCCGGCCCAGGAGGCCCTGACCTCTTTTCTGGGCATTTCCTCTCTTGCCCACAGAGAGCGCGAGGTACCGGAGGCTCTTCTAATGAGACGGTTTACAGGGGCCCAGGACTCATTCAGGGACAAAGCGATAAACTGAATGAGGAGGTCATCTTCAGCCCGAGGTGCCCAGGAGCCTGCGGGAAGCCCTGCTGACAGCTCTCCTCCGTGACGTGCCCTGCAGGGCTGGGTGGCGGCTTCTGCAGGTCTGTGAGACCCACCAGAGCGGGCCCGGGGCTCCACTTCTCTCCCAAGCTGAGCCACGGGCCTGCTGGAGGAAACCTACACCTCACTTCATGGATTAAGTTCTGGGGCTAATCTTCCATTTCCAAGCAGCGTCCTGGTTGCCTGCTACGGGCAGCAGCAGAGGGAGCTCACCACTGCCTCTGAAGAAAGAGCACATGCCAAGGACATGTTTCCAAACACAAGGACACACAGAATGCATGGATAAGATATGCCAACCTCCAGCCCGAGCCCCTGTGGGGGGAAAGGGATAGTTACAAATAATGGGGGCAGAAGGACATTTTGGCCCAGAAGCCAAGTCATGTAGCTCATGCTGAGCAGACAGAGGCATGCCATGCTGGTTGCCATGGTAACTCCAGTGGCAGAGAAAGTAAGAGGAAGTGGAAGGTCTCCCACGAGGCCTCCTGCTCCAGTGGTGATCGCAGACAGGCAGCCAACATCCACATCTGCTGGTCACAGCACGACTCTATGGCACACCGTGAGACCATTACTACAACTTTAGTTCTTTAGATCTCCGTAGCCGTAATCCTCAGCTGTCTTAAAAATGAGACGTTATGGATCTCATCACGGTGATTCTGTCTGTGTCTCTGGCTCTAATCAGTCACAGAGGTTCTAACACTGCTTAGCAAATCTCTTCCAACTGTGTGAGGAGCAGAAAAGATCCTACTCAGTAGGAAAAAGTGCCAAGGCCTCACCACTAATTCACAGGCTAAGAGGACATCAATGTGTATAACTTAGCAAATATACTTCAGTCATGTCCCAAGAACGAGCCTGCAGGAAGCCCCCACTCACAAGGTGTCTAATTCTGCATCTCAGACCACATTCCCCATGGAAACGATCAAGGGTGGTTACCTCCGCCTGCTAAACTACAGCAAGTTGTTTTAAGAAGAAGGGGTGGGGGGAGTAGTGTTCTGAGAACATGTGTATCCCTGGCTCCCCCATGGAAAGGGGCATATGTTAAGGACTGAGCAATGAAGAACATCCTTGGCCAGCCCTATGCTGAATCCAACCTTTGTTAGCTATACTCGTAACAGAGGTCAACCCCTAATAGAGGATGGTGACCCCTGATTGCAGTGCCCCCCGGGCCAGCCAAAACCCAACATAAATCTCTCTGAAGATAATAGCATCCTGGGCCTCATGTTATTTCTACAAACAATTCTGAAAATAGTGTCCAGCACACTATAAAAAATAACCAGACACACAAGGAGACAAGACAATCTGAAAGAAAATCAACAAATGCTCTGAAACAACAGGAAACAGACCTATAGAGGAGTTATAAAACCCAGACTTCAGAATTGCTATGCTCACCATGCTGAAATAGATAAAAGTCAAGATTGAAGATTAGGGATCTGGTGACCATAGAAAAGGACATGGTAGATCAAAAAAGTAACCAAATAGAAACTCTAGAGCTAAATAACACAATAACTAAAATTAAAAACTCGGTAAATGGGTTTAAGAATAGATTAGACCAAGCTAATAAGAAAGTTGGTAAAGTGGAAAACAGGCCAAAAGAGAATATTCAGAATGAGGCATGTTCAGGGAGAAAAAAGGCAGACACAGAATCATTCCTCATGGAGTGCAATCGAGCTCTATGATTTCTTTATTTATTCCTTATTATTCGATTGGTCACATTATTAAACTGTGCTGGACCTGCTTTTGGGTCTCTCTATGTGTTTCCACTTGCCTGTTTGGTTATCCTCGTATTATGCCTTGACATCCACCAGAGCTGTTCCTCCCCCTGTGCTCTCTTCATGACCACCTTGGCTATTCTTGGCCAATTTTATATATGTAAAAATTTTAGGGAAAAAAAAAAAATTTTAGAGCGTCAATTCCTCACCCCCACCTCTGCCTCAAATCCTGTGGGTTTAGATTAGGACTATACTGAATCTATACAATTTGTGAAGAAATTACATATTTGTAATACTGTCTTCTAATCCATGAACTTGGTTAATCCCTCCATTTATTTAGGTCTTCTTTAATTTCTCTCAATAGAATTTTGTAGTTTTCCATCCATCTTTTAAAGGATTTACTTCTGGTTATTTGATATTTTTATGCTATTGTAAATTATATATTTAATTTCATTTTCTGGTACATAGAAACATTTGATTATGTATATTAAGTATCCAGCAATCCTGCTGAACTCACTTATTACTCCAATAATTTGTGGGTTTTTTTGCATTTTCTTTGTATATAATCATATCACTTGTGAATAAATGGCAGTGCTATTTCTTCTTTTTCAATGTCTATATCCATTTTTTCCCTTGTCTTACTGCATGCATAGGCTAGGACTTTCAGTACAATTTTCCATGCTCAGCATCCAAGACAGAACCCAGTATATAGAAATTAAATTAATATTGAGTAAATGAATAAATGAAATTTTTGCAAGCTGGCAGAAGCAAGCAAATTCATTAAAAAACAGCTCAAGTGATTATGAATCTCTGGTCAAGAGTCAGTTCTTGGTCTTTGTGCCTGGGAATCCTAATCCTGCTTGTAAATAAATGAACAGAGGCTACAGAGGATCAGGGGGTAAGGGAAGGGAACACTTGACCATTAAATAGGACATGGAAAAAAAAGGGGGGTGGAGACAGCAAAAATAACTGAAAGGAAGGAATAAAAACTGACATTATTTGGTGCCAATATGACAGCTCTCTTGGAAAAATCAATGGAAAAATCACTGAGAGCATTTCAAGAAGGAGAGATGTACTCTTCAAATAAAAGACAATTGGGAAAGCTAAGGCTTCACCTCACACCATTACCCAGAAATTAACTCTATGCCTTAAAAAGCTACACACTGCGAGAACATAAAATGGCAAGCATTAAAATAAAACATAGCCTACTCAAGGTTCTATGGAACTGCAAGGTGGCCCCAAATAGCCAAAATAATCTTGAAAAAGAAGATCAGGGCTGGAGGACACACTTCCAAATTTCAAACTGTATTACAAAGTAACAGAACTCAGAACAGTATAGCACTGGCACAAAGAGAGAAAACAGATCACTGGGACAGAACTGGAAGTCCAGCAACAGACACACACATCTGTGGCCAATTGATTTTATTTTTTTAGGAGGTACCAGGGATTGAACCTAGAACCTCATACATGTGAAGCGTGCACACAACCACTGAGCTACATCCACTCCCCAACTGATTTTTGACAAGGGTACCAAGTACATGCATTGGGGAAAGAGTGGTCTCTTCAACAAATGGTGGTGGGAAAACTGGATATTCTCATGCAGAAGAATGACATTAGACCCCTGCCTCACACCCTATACAAAAATCAACTCAAAGTGGATCAAGGACCCAAGTATAAGAGCTAAAACTATAAAACTCTTAGAAGATAATATAGGGGCAAATCTTTGTTACCTGGGATTCAGAAAAAGATTCTTAAATATGATACCAGAAGCGTAAGTAACAAAAGAGATAGATAAATCTGATTTAATCAAAATGAAAAACTTCTCTGTGTATTGTACAAAATTGTCAAGAAAGTGGAAAGGCAATCTACAGAATAGGAGAAAATAGTTTCAAACCATGTATAGGATAAGGGTTTTATATCCTGATTATATAAAGGAACTTTTATAATGCAACAACAAAAATACAACCCAATTAAAAAATGGGCAAAGCACTTGACTAGACATTTCTCCAAAGGAGATATGCAAATTGCCAATAAACACATGAAAAGATGTTCAACATCATTAGCCACTAGGGAAATGCAACTTAAAACCACAACGAGATACCACTCCACAACCACAAGGATGGCTATTTAAAAAACAGAAACAGAAAATAAGTGTTGGAGAAATGTGGAGATACTGGAACTCTAGTGCACTGTTGGTGGGAATGTGAAATGGGCAGCCACTGTGGAAAGCAACATGGCAGCTCCTTGAGGAGTTAAGTACAGAATTACCATTTGACCAGGCATCCCGCTTCTTGGTTTGCACCCAAAGAGAGTGCACACAGGGTCACAAATACCTGCACACCAATGTTCACAGCAGCATTATTCACAATAGCTAAAAGCTGGAAACAGCCCAAGTGTCCACCAGCGAATGAGTGGATGAACATGTGGCACATACGCCCCACAGGATGCTGCTCGGCCAGAAGAAAGAACGGCATTCTGCGTCTGGCTGCCCGGAAGAGCCCCAACATGCTGGTAAAATAAGCAAGCCAGAGAAGGGCAAAAATTGTATATCACTTATAAAAGGTGACTACAATAGCAAATTCACAAAGCTAGGAGGCAGGTTAGAGGCTACCTGGGGAGAGAGAAATGGAAGGGGGGAGGGTTTGTAGAAAATTTTTAAATTTAAAATAAGTAAAATAAAATATCCCACCAAGATTTTTTTTTTTTTTTTTTGCAAATGTAGACAATATTATTCTAAAATTTATATGGAAAGGCAAATAAACTAGAAAAGCAAAAATAAACTGAATAGTGGGAGGAATCAGTCCACCCAAAGCCACGCCTTATTGTCTAGCTACAGTAATTGAGACTGGGGAGTATTTAGGAGGGGCAGACACACACGACACGACCGATTTCTGACAAAGGCACAAAAGCAATTCAATGGAGGAAAAGTAGTTTTCTCAACCAACAGTTGCTAGAGCAATTGTACATCCACAGAAGAAGAAAAAAAATGAGCTTCATCCTAAGGAAAAAGAAAAACGACAACAAAGCACAGGAGACTTTGACAATCCTGGGGTCAGGAACACTTTTGGCTAGACCCAAAACCAGAAGCCAGAAAGGAAAAGTAAGACGACGGGCAGAGGCAGACGCCAGGAGAAACGCAGAAGGCCGAAGGACTGGACAGAAGCTCAGCCTCAGAAGAATCACAGCGGGCTGGTCGCTACCTCTCAGATCGGCACACGTCTCAGGTGACGATAACAGCAAGCCCGGGGGACCCAGATTAACCAGCTCAGGTGCCGGGCCCAGGACGTCCGAAAATGAAGCCCTGTAAGAAGACGATGTCGAAATTCAATCAGAAGAACATCGCATGTCCTCTGATGCAGCAAATCCACTTCTTTTTTTCCCCAAGGAATCTGGGCATATGAACACAATGATTTTTATCCCAGAGACAATGACTCTTTTGTTATAACTGCAAGAAATGGGAACAATCTGAAAGTCCGTCAATCCCACGACCGCAGAACTTCCCACGGTGATTTCTATCCAGCCAGGCTCCCGTCTGCTCCTGGTTCCCTCCACCCTTGACTTGTCATTGTCCAGTGCATCTTGGAACCCCAAACTCTGATGTGCCAATGCCTGCCGGGTGCCTGCTCGGGTGCTTCTGGTTTCTCCCAACCTCCAGGACTTGAAAACCTCCCCCCGCTGCAAGCCCCCCCACCGGGCTCTTCCTCTCCATGAACACACCAGGCCACCAGGAGGGACCACCACAGCACACCCCTCCACTGCCCTGAGCATCCCCCAGTCCACCGGCTCTGAGGACGGGCATCGAGTCACGCCAGGCTCAGCTGTGACCTCACCACCTCCCCTGCACCCAGGCTTGTCTCCCCAACCCTGGATTATTCCTTCAAGCCCATAATCCAGTTCCAGCCTCCCCCCGCCCTGGGCCACCCCGGGCCCCTGGCCCGCAGCCCCGTGCTGCTGTGACAGGCAAGCTCAGGCCGCAGCCCCTGCGGGACACAAGGGAAGGAGGCGCTGGCATGGCAGCAAAAAGCCCGCGCGGTTTTCAGCACTTACCTTCGGTTTCCGCTGCCTGGCGGAGGGAACTTTTCACGTGCAGCTGCCGATACCCCCCCCTCGGTGCTCAGAGATCACATTTACAGTGGTGGCAGTAACCATGGAAACGGGCAGCACTGCGCGGGCAGGCGGTTGATGGGTAACCGCGGGGACAATGGCAGTCGCTCGGCACTTGTTTGATGGCCGGGGCGGGCTGAATGGGAGCAGAGCACAAAGGCCGCAGTGAAAGGGCCTCAGCTCTGGACCGTCCAAAGAGGGTAAATGACACCTCTGACGGGTCACAAAAGAACAGAGACGCCGGCCCCCCGGCTTCCGGCCTTCTGGGGACTTTACAGGCCTCTCTGCAGGTCTCTGGCCATAACACTTTATAACAATCACCCCATCCATATTCTGGGGCACTTGGCTTTCCAGGTCGGTCCCTCAGAACTGAAACTCACAAACGTGTCCCTGCAGCCCTGGTTTCGGGACACGATGGGAATCGGCCCAGGAGGCTCGGGGTTTCGCCGTCAAGTCCTATATACCCGCGACGGCACGGCGGCCCCGCGCCCCGGCCTCAGCACATGCCAGGGCGTGGAGGGCTCCTGGAGCTGCAAATCGGCCACAGGCATGGCACGTGAGACCGCTTAAAGACCCCCCGAAGGCAGAACTGAAATGCCGTGTTTGAAGTAAGACGTCACTTTTGAAACGTGACCGTCGCGGATGAGAAATGACTGAACCTATCTGTCCATCAACTCAGAGGGTAACTCGCTGAGAAGAATTTCCTGATATTTTTGTTAACCCCCTGGAATAGTCATGAGCTTCCTTGACAAGGAGAAAATAAGGAAACTAACACACTCTTCACCGTTCTGGGGAGTGCGGTGGAGCCGCGTGACTCACCTTTACTCGGAAGGAGCGGGGGAAACGCGGTACATTTTGTATGGACTACTCAGAAAACCGTCTTACAGAAAGAGGATATTTTACAGGGAAGTCAGCAATCAAGACCCAGTGATACGAGTGCCGGCAGCAACTCTTTCAAAACCCTGAGGTGAGCCCGTGCTCTGCAACCCCTTGCAAAGTGGGTTCCTCCGTCCCCTTTAGTCAGACGAAGAAACTGAGACTCACACAGTTACGGGCCGAGCCAAGGTCACCAGGAAATTGCCATCATAACCTCATGCTCTCCTGCCTTTCTCCAGCTTTTCCCCTTTAACTTTAAATACTCAAGAGCCTGGGCCAGAACCGGGAGCGGGTTGTTTCTGCCTAAGAGGCAGCACGTGGCAGCGGACTTCCAGGCGCTTCCCTTGGAGAATGGAGCGCTCACCCCAGGAGGCGAGTGCCCTTCTCAAGACCCCCGTCGGACCCCACCCCACGACGCTTGGTTCACATTTGAAAGACTCCAGTCAGAAAGGCCTGCTCCAAAGGACCTCTCCGAGACCCCCGTCTCTGCCCCCATCTGCTCCAGAAGCTTTGTTCCTTCACGGTGGGGGGCAGAGAGGATCTTCCTTGGGGAAGTAGTGGCCTGCGAGGCCAGGGACTTGGCTAGCAGTACTACAGAAGGCGGAAAAGACCGAAGACCCTGGCAAGCCCGGAGCCCACCCCTTGGGAGCAGGGCCCTGGGCCCTGGACCTGCCAGGCTTCACCCCACGGCCGGCACCTTTTTGCTGCCTAACTCGAATCTGTGCTGGAAGATTCGGCATCTGCTTGAGTGGCCCTCTCCAGCAGGCTCCGTGGGGCCGCTGAGCCCACGGGATGGGAGGTACGGCTGCATCTGCTTCCGCTGCCTAATGAAGGCTTCTGTGCGGGGGGCTGCTGGGCCCCCTTTTCCCACGGTGGTGTGGAGGGGGAGGCACCTCCAGCCTCCCCCCACCTGGGACCACTGGAGCAGCTGAGAGCTGCCAGAAAGAGCAGAAAACCTTTTCCAATGAACTCAACCGTCTGCGTCAGTTCCCAGCACAAACTAGCCCGGACTTGTGGCCAGAGGCTGGGCCAGGCGCTCCTGGCCCCTCATTTTCATTTAATCCTCAAACTACTAGGACGTAAGCAGGACTCATGCGGGAGGACCCTCACCCAGGGGCATGCCCAGCCCCACAGGCACCCACAGGCAGCTGTGGAATCGGGGCCCCCACCCTGGGAAACCCCCTTTCCACCCCACTTGCCTCATCTCCACTCTCAAGACCCAGCAGCACGGCCACTGGCCTGGGGTACTGCATGGCCCCTGGACAGACGCTACGGGCATCTACAGAGCCCACCTGGCACTGGGCAGGTGGTCGGGGTGTCTGTGACCCACAGGGCAGCTGAAGGGGGTTGGGAGGGGTGGGGGGAGGAGCACATCACTCCCTGGCAGGAGAACTGAGGGTGCCCCCCGCTGGGCTGGCTCTGCGTCCTCTCTGTCATGCCCCCGCCCCCCCAGACGGCCTCTGTTGGTAGCATTTCTCACCAAGCCTGGGCCCCTTCTCCCATCGCCCATCCCCAACCTTCAAGACCTCACCGACTTGCCAAATTCCAACTGTCTCTCCCAACTCTTCCAAGCACCCCTTCCAGGTCCCCACACATCATCTTTGGGCATACAGATGTCACCTTACCACACGCAGCCCCTCTGAGGGTCTTGGCTCTGGGCCACCTCCCCACACATGGGCCGCCTCCTTGAGGGTCTCTCGTGGCCCAGCCCCAATCTTGTCAGCTGTGGTTTGTTCACCTTCCGAGGGTCTGGGTGAGCCTCACTTCAGCTGAAATTTGGAAATGCCAGCTCTCTAAAAACGAATGCTCGACGATACATTCCCATGGGCCATGTTAAGAAAACCCTGGCAGCACGAGAACGTTCTCGGAAACGCCAAGTGCCCTGCCGCGCAGGCCGGCGCAGCCGAAAGGTCCAGGGCTCTGGGCGTCTGTGCCAACTCCACCTGCCTCCCTCCCAGGGCCAGCGCTCCCAGCACAAAGCGGTCAGCCGCTGAGACTTAAAGGCAAGCTACCTACTGCGTGAAGTACTCGGACGGAAGCCCCATTTCTCACCGTCCTTGCCACAGCCACCGCTGCCCTGACCAGCACGACGCAGAGCTCAGCCCATCTCTGCTGGATTTCAAAGGATCATCCAGGGGCAACAGCCCCTGGGGTCCTGTCCCTGCACCTCGTGCCCTCCCTCTGGCCCCAGGTCGGACAACAGCACCCACGGGGTCTGCTCCAGGTAAGAGGTGGGGAAGGCAGGGATGGGAAGGGAGGGGGGTGCAGGGGTGGGGGCCTGCACTGAGGGGTCCCACGAGGCTGCAAGGCGGCTCTCACATGCGCCTTCACAGATGTGGAGACGGGGGCTCAGAGGGTGACAAGTACCCCGAGTCCTGCAGCAGACGGGGGTCTGGGAGACCACCAGGCCACCCCCTCACCGGATCCACAGGTCTGCCTCTCTCTGGCTGCAGATTCTGCGCTAAGGTGTGTCATCGCGGGACACGCCCTGAGCCAACCCCAAGCCCAGGAGGGACCCTCGGAGATCTCCTAGGCCCGAGACTGTGCCAGGCACAGGGGGAGGGTCAAAGGTAAAACCGGCAGATGGAGCGCAGCCCACCCTGGGGCACTTAGCCAAGGCTGGGGTCAGCTATGACATCACGGGGACAGGAGTCAGGGCTGCCGCTAAACGTGCTACAGCACGAGACAACCTCACAACCGGTGCCGACAGGGTCAAGGCCGAGAAACTCCGCTCTAGCGCACACAGATCTGAGTGTGCGAGGGAGAGGAGGGGGTCTTTGGGGACCCTAAGAGGGGGCTAGGCTAGGGAGATGGGTCAGGAAAGCCCGTCGGGGAGGGGGCCGACCAGGGGGCAGCGGGGACAGAGGCCCAGAGCAAAGCAGGGCCCAGCACACAGCCAGCGAGGAACGAAGGGCCCAAAGCATCACCCCTACCCCCGTTTGGCCCCGACACACACTCACGGGGCACAGGGGACCAAGCCGTCCCCCAGCCGCCTCTCCAGGAACTCCGCGCCTCCTCTGGCAGGTCCACCTTTCCCGTTCCCACACAGACAGCCGGTCCCAGCTCCGTGCTCCTGGCCACGGGGAGGGACCACGTCCCTTTCCAGCATGCTTGGGACAGGAGACAACAAGGCGCACAGCAGGGCATTGGGCTAGCTCCAAACCCTCTGCGCCAGCAGACGAGGCTAGCCCATGCGGCAGCCTGACAAAAGTGAAGGTCTTCTGGGCGTGACGTAAGTGAGCACTTTTGAAATGAGGAACCCAAGCTGTGGTCTCTACTTGAGCACTTAAGGAAACAAAACTTCACCCCAGGAAGACGGGCACTTACCCCCTCCCTGGGCCTTCCCCTCAAAGGTAATTAAAGCAAGCAGGACACACAAACAGCCCCAGGAGCCCCACTGTCCCGGGGCGGGCTCGGCATCTGGACAAAGAGACAGGGTAAGGGGCCCCGTGCCTCCCCAGCTCCCAGTGCCCATCGCCATGGCAACCGTGCCTGCCAGGGCCTTCCCAGCAGGCAGCCCCGCGGTTTCGGGAGCAGCCGAGGGGTCACATCCCTGGGGCCGAGCTCCCGCTGGGGCAACGCCGAGGCCCTGGGAGAACCGGGAAAGCTGCCGCCTTCTCAGCAAACACGCAGCCCCACGCAAGTCAGAGCGGCCACATTGAAGAAAACTCAGATTCGAAACCAACCAAAAGGTTGTCGCTGGGCTGCAGGATTTGGGGGATTTCCTGCTTTCTCCTTTAGGCTTTTGGGGACTGCCAGAATTTTCCTAAAGGAGGAACAAACCAAAACAAATTTTGATCCTGAAAAGCAACCGCCATTGTCCATAATAAAGATTTATGAGATTAAAAGAGTACAAAGTGCTGAGCTTCACACGGTTATCTGCTCACCAGTTTTCTGGTTTTGTTTTTCCCGGGAAGATGGACACTGAAAATGGGACAGAAATACCGTAAATACAGAGGAAAACGAGCAGCACAACCCCAGGGCTCCCTGAAGACGACAGGGCAAAGCGGTCTCCCCAGATTGCCCAGCTCTGCGAGTAAGAAGCACAAGGTTCCAAGAGCCGCTCCCACTGCTTCTGAAGGCCACTCCCGGCCACTCCCGGAGAATCTTGAGGCTGCTGGCCCGAGAGCCACCACTGGTAGAAGCCAGGGCCCCCTCCAGGCACCTCCTGGCACCATCCCCCATGCAGGTCATCTCTCCCCAGCCTGGCCGGCTATGTGAGGGCCAGCACAGGCCTCTGCCTGGCACAGAGCAGGGCCCACTGAGCCTGGGGCATGCGTGGCAGTGCCACCTCCAGGGCCCCGTCAGGCTAGCTTCCTCCATCGGAGCCCCAGCTGGCTCCTGACGTGGCTGCAGCCTCCCACCAGAGTGGACCCGAGGACGTGGGATGGAGCCAGCTGTCCACCATGGGCCTCCGAACTACTTCCTGAGGACTTCTGCCACCCTCAGCGATCCCTGAGCAGGGACATTCTGGGGTCCTGAGGTCCCAGGTCTTTGAAGCCCCTCCCCCCCGCAGGGCGCATGAAACAAGGGCCCTCAGCCCGGCAGAACCTCTATTCACCGAGACACCAGCAGCTCCAGGAAGCCTCTGAAGCCAAAGTAACAAAAACACAAAAGCACCCCTTTCGGCAAAGCAAGACCTTCTGATCAACAGGCAAAAGGCACGAAGACGCAAAGATGCCGTCCTCACTACTCTCTCCTTCCGCGAGTCCCCAAGCTCACCCCGGGACCTGCAGGGCAGGTACACGCAGGGCTGTGGACCTGCTGCAACATCGAGAAGCATGCCTGAGCTGCAGGGGTTCCTGGGGGCAGGTGGAGGAGAGAGGCGGCAGCAGCAGGCAGTGCTGGAACCATCCTGCAGCCTAGAGCTGGGGGGGTGGGGAGAGGGAAAAGGGAAAGCCTCAACCACCATCTACACACACTCCTTGGGGCTGGGAACCCAAAGGCCCAGGCACCAGCAGCTTTGGAAGCCCAGCGGAGGGGCTGGGGGGGCTGGGGACTGGCATGTCATAGGGGCCTCCCCAGCCCTGCAAGTACCTATTTCTGTAACAAGCTCCCAGCAGCCAGCTCAGATCACCAGCCCCTGCTATATTCAGCCCTGTTCTGGAGATCTCCTACCTCAACCAATCCATTCAGATCAAGAAAACAGGGTTCAAAAGCCTTCAAAATGGTACCACACTGTGGTCTATTTCTAGAAAGTTTCCCTGGAGGGAAGAAAAGAAAACCCAGGCCACCAGAACAGGATGCTGGTCTCAGAATCTTTTGCCACAGCAAACGGGTAAATATGGCACAATCACGTGGAAGCACACTCTCCAACCATCCCAAAATGCAACACCAAGAGGCAACAACAGGCAATGCCTGCAACAACAGACTTTAGGTTTTAAAAAAAGCCAATCACAAACAGTTTATACAACATGGCATTTCTGAAAAACACTCAAGATACAAATACGGACATAGACAAAAATCTGGAAGAAATAAATGGCAAAAATCACCATTCCTGGCTGGTAAGATTTTAGGTTCTTTTCACATTACCATATTAATTGCACAAAAGTTAGACACCACCTTATTACCGATGTCAGATACTTTCTGTTGGCACTCAGCCCCACCCTGTCCCCTGCACTCCTCTTGCAGAACAGGGGGCTGGAAGTCTGGGAACTATGTCTGCCAGGACCCTCTCTTGTCTGCAGGGTTGGTGCCAGGTTCTACCAGTGGGGGGGCGCTTGCGTACACTGGCAAGTGAGAGGGAGCAGACTGGCCCCTTTCTCACCTCCAGCACCACTCCCCGTGTTAAATCCTTGTCTGCTGTGGGTCCATCACAGGCCACACTATTACTCACTGACATAGGTGAGTCTGCCTGATGTACGATATCTTTTCAAGTATCATTTTAAAAACCCAAAAATGGGATTTAATATTCAGTTTGAAAAACACCACCTGATTTTAAAAGGTAAGAAAAGTACACAGGAAATGAGTTGAAAACTTACGTCCACACTCAAACCTGCATGCAAATGTTTATAGCAGCTTTATTCATACTTACCAAAAACTGGAAGCCACCAAGATGCCCTTCAGAAGGTGAGTGGATAAACTGGGCAACATCCCTGCAATGGAGTATTATCCAGTGGCAAAAAGAAATGCGCTATCGAGCCACGAAAAGACACGGAGGAACGTGGAACACAGACAGCTAAGGGAAAGAAGCCAACCTAATCTGTGGACTTTAGTTACAATGTATCAGTACTGGCCCAGCAATTGTAACAAATGCACCCGCTAACATAAGGTGACAATAACAGGGGAAACTACATGTGGGGTGGAGGGAACTCTCTTTCAGCTCAATTTTTCTACATACCTGAAAGCCCTCCAGAAAAATCTTCTTTTAAAAAAGTAGACAAGACTGCTCTCAGAAATCAGAAAGTTCAGTGATCTGGACTGGCTTAACCTGTCTTCCCTGCTGGGGGTACCAAAGCCAACCCCCTAAAAGAATCTGTTAACCCCACCCGGAGAATAAGAAAGCACCTTCGGCCCATGGTTATGCAGTTAGGATGTGTTAAAGACAAGCAAGCAAACAAAAGGCATACTTTTAAAGGTCTTCTCCCCCACCTTCTACCTACTCCACCTGCTCCTTCAGTCCCTCCGGGCACAAACTCACTTCTCTCCACCTCCCACAGCAGAGCTGCCTGTGAGGTTGAAGACAACCCTCTTCAAGGAGGAGGGAGCCACCCCCCCCCAAGGCCCTGGTGACAGAATCAGCAGTTAAGGAAGGCAAGTGCTGGGACAGCCTCGCGTTCCCTCCCCGCCTCCCAAGCCCACCTGCGGCTGACCCCCAACTTACCCACCCACGGAACCCCACTAAACCTGGGTCCCGTCTGGTTCAGTCCTGCGACTCCCTTTTGTTTTCTTTTTAAGCAGGACTCACAAGGGAAAGAGAGACCCGGAAGGCAAGCCATCCGCTTCAGGGAGCTGAGACGCAGGAACGCGCTCCAGGTCACACGAGGAAGAATTAAAAGTGTCCCTCCTCCCAACGGGACCCTGCACGGAGGAACAAGAACCCCTCCACGGCCCCAATGCCTCAGTACCCCCAACTGCAGAGAATGGAGCTGCCAGACACAAGCTCCAAATTCGCTTCTGGTTCACAAAAATGCCAGCAGGCACTTTCAGGAGGAAAAAACACAACTCCTGCCGCCAACACAATGGGTTTCCCAGGCTAGCCAGAGACTCAGGCAGCTGTCCCGACCCCAAAGCCATAGGCTTCCTGTCTACTATCTACCCCAGCCTGGACCCCCCACCCCCAGTTAGCAATAAACGGGGACAGGTGGGTGGCAGAGCCACACGGAGCCATCCCAGCTCCCCAGTCCTGCCATCCTCGGGCATGGCTGCAGACACGCTGTAACTCACTCGCTGGACTTCCTGCCCTGAGCAGCACACGCACACACACATGCACACGTGCGCACACACACATGCACACACACACGCACGCACACACACACCCTGACCTCACGTCACCGTGTGCCGGATGCATAGGAAGTCTCTCAGAACAATAAACCTTCACATTTTCCATTTTCTCTTCTTTGAAGATTTGGGGGAACTTTCAATTGCACGTTAAAATTTTCCATGCCCAGCAAAGAAGGCTGAATTGAAAAGGCGACGCTCTCAGCTGTCTCGCCTGGCATTAAGACACAAAAGAGAGAGGGCAGGTGCGCCGGCCGCACCGCGACCCGACCCTCTGCTCCCGACACCTCCTGCATCTCTCCCTTCCAGAGCCGCACGGGGAGGCAGGAGCACGTCCACCCGCCAAACACCACTGTCGTTTCGTGGAAGCTTTTTACAGAACTGAGGGTCCTGGGTGAACACAGCCAATAGGGGACCTCACCCCGCGTGTCATTCAGTCAAATCACTGGGGTCGAGAGAGGGGTGGGAGAAAGGAAAGCACAGGGGCAGGACCCCAGGAGTCCCCAGGCATTCTAGGAAGGGAGACTGCTGAGAGAGGAGAATGTCCTCATCCAAGTTAAGGCAAAGAAATCAGCCAAGAGCAAGGACACAAAGTCAGGTCTATGACCTTGGGAAACTGGGCTAGAAAAACAGTAGGCCCCAATTCCCTCATTAAAATCTAATACCCTGGGAAGCAGATGTGGCTCAAGCAGTTGGGCACCCGCCTACCACACAGGAGGTGCTGGGTTCGGTTCTCAGTGCCTCCTAAAGAAGACGGGCAAGACGGTGAGCTGAGACAATGGGCTGGCACAGCAAGCTGACGCAACAAGACGACGCAATGAGATGATGCAACCAAGAGACACAATGAGGAAACACAATGAGAGACAAAAAAAGCAGGGAGTGGAGGTGGCTCAAGCAATTTGGCACCCCCCTCCCACATGGGCAGTCCCAGATTGAGTTCCCGGTGCGTCCTGAAAAAGACGCCGAGCACACAACCAAGAGACACAGAGAGCAGACAGCGAGCGCAAGACAGTGAGGGTGGGAGGAGAAATAAACAAATCTTTAAAAAACAAAACCTAGGGAAGCGGCTGTGGCTCAATCAGTGGGGCTCCCGTTTGCCATGTGGGAGGCCCCGGGTTCGGTTCCCGGGGCCTCCTGGTGAGGGCGGGCCCGCCCGCGCGGCGTGGTTGGCTGACCCGGCGAGCACAGGCAGCAAGGGGGGGATAAATGAATAAATAAATAAAAAATCTTAAAAAAAAAAAAACAAAACCTAATACCCAGCTGATGACAAGTCTTTAGGGCCTACCAGGAGGTTTGACTTCAGCACAGGTCACAGCCTAAAAATTCTGTAAATGCAGCAGAAGCTTCCAGAAGATCCGCAGACAGGGAGCTTACAGGACACCTCTGCGGGCAAATGGCTGCTTTGGTCGCATTTGTTCAGACAAAACAGGCCGGGCAGAGAACAAACCTGCAGCCAGAGCCTCTGCGCAGATGCAGGCCCAGGCTGCGTGGTGGCACAGAAGGCAGAGAATTTCCACAGGAGGGATTTCACGCGGGAGGCCATCAAGTGCTCCCCAAGACGAGGCCAGAACCTCTGACCCTCACCAGGCCAATGAGGACAAAGTAGTCACTGGTGGCGGCTCCGGCCGACCCCAGACTTTCGCAAATCCCAGCGTCCGTCATCACCTCTGGATGACGTCGCTGGTCACCAACGAGCTAAGCCCTTTCCTGGGTTCCTAAGCGCGGTGCCGCCCCTTGGTATCGCCGACGCCCCGCCAGGCCCTTTCTCAGGCAGGCAGCGCTGGCGACGGTCTCAAAATGCTGGAGTCATGGAAGAAGCCGGAAGTTCTCACTCGGGCCAGCTCTTCTTCCAGGAAACCTGGAGCCCAGGGAGCTATAAAACCACAGGGCAGAAAAGTCAACGCTTGTGCCTCTCAAAAATGTCCCGGTCCTCGAAGCCAGGCTTGCCAGGAGCATCTGCAGTGCTCACAGACCGTGTCTCTCGGTGTCGAGGGAACCCTCTGGCATTCCGGGGCTGCTCTGTGCCCTTGGTCACAGCCCCGGCAAAGGCCACCTGTCCTCGGGCAGTCCTGGTGGCCGAGGGGGCTGGGGTGTCACAAGTGGCTGCCACCACGAGCAGGGGAGGCAGGGCAGTGCAAAAAGAGCATGGCATGGAGAGGAAGGACGCGCTATGCACGCGAGCACACGGGTGAACCTCAAGAGAAAGCCGCCAGGCACGGAAGGTCCCAAACTGAACGCTTCCATTCAGAGGAAATCCCCAGAACTGGGTAAATCCACAGAGGCAAAAGCAGGTGAGTGGTTGTCAGGGTGGGGTGGGGACAGGTATGTGCTGTGGTCTCCTCGGGGCGATGAATATGTTCTAGAACCAGAAAGAGGTGACGCCTGCACAACAGTGCAAAGGTGCTAATGCCACGGGATTGTTCACTCCGAAATAGTTAATTTTGTGTTACGTGAATTTCACCTCAATCAAAAAAGAGAGAAAGACCCTACCAAATTGCTCCCACCTTAAAATAGTTAAGATGCTTCGAAATCCCAGGAATGACATGCCAGGACGAGCACATGTGCCAGATGGCTGTGCACGCGAGACCCAGCGGTCAGGGGAGCAGCTGAGAGCAAAGGACGGCGCCACCCGCACGGCCGTGCACAGCCCGACGGAGCGGCCCTCGGCCCCAGCGCTCCGCCGCCTCCTGGAATCTGAGTGCCCAGCGCAAGCCGGGCTCCCTTCCCGGGGCGGCTGGAGGCACTCGGGAAGCCGAGGCGTCCACGGATCCCGCCCCGTGGCCTCGAGAGACCGTGGCCCAGGCCCTGCTGAGCGTCAGGAGACGCTGGGCGGGCACAGCGAGCAGCTTCCTCAGGCTTTAAAGCAGGTACACGCTCATCTGTGAGGGTTCCCCTGTCGTTAAATACAAGAGTCCATCCACGTCCATCCAGACGTGAGATCTGCGTTAAAACATCCAAGCCTTCTGCCGTCTACAATGTGGGGCGAGACTACAGAAAAGTGCCCGAGGGGGCCGCTCGGCACCAAGAGCCAGGCTAGGACAAAAAAACCCTGCCCTAAAAGCACACGGCAGAGGCAGCCTCTCCCTCAGGGCAGCGGCTGAGTGGCCAGGACAGCTTTAAGTGAGAGCTGCTCTGTGCGTGGCAAGAAAAAGGCTTCCCAAATCTAAGCTAGACCCCCAGCTGGATTTGTTTCCCAGTCCTTAACCTGCAGAACGCCACAGCAGTGCCTCTGGGGGTCCTGGGAGAGGACCCTCCCGCCCCAGTTCAGGTGGGGACGGACCTGCCCGGCATCAGGAGTCCGGCACAGAGCGCAAAGACGGACCCAGGCGCTCCAAGCCCAGGGGGGCCTGTGGACCGGCCTGCCCCCGTCCCAGCCCCTCACCCCATCAGGAACAGCTGCTGGCACCTCCCAGAGCTGGCAGGGCCTGGGTGGAGCTGCACAGTAGAGGAGGAAAACAATCAACTCACTGATAAAAGATTATTGCCCTGAAAAGAGTTCTTATCTCCCAATGCTAACACAGCATGTGGCTTTATTTGAATTAATTGTTCTTAGTTTACCTTAACCAAGTATCGTTTAGATTAGATATTAAAAAATCCTAAAAATGGAAAATTGAAAAAAGAGAGAAAGACAACAGGCCTGGAAAACAGACTATTAAAAAAGAAAGAGAGGGGGCGGATGTGGCTCAAATGGTTGGGCGTCCGTCTCCCATACGGAGGGACCTGGGTTCGATCACCAGGAGCTCCCGGTAAAATAAAAATTAAAAAATTAAAAAAAAAGAAAGAAAAACCTTTCTGGATGGATTGGGTGAAGGGGGAAGGGCACAAAGAAGGCACCCACCTGCCCAGGGCTACGAGAGCTGGCAGGAAGGGAGAGGGTGAAGGCCATTCGCTTGCTCACCACTGTTCACTCAGTGTGAAGAACCTGCTGCACCCCCAGGGCCTGCTCTGGCTGTCAGCTCACTGGCCGGGGGCCAGGCCTCCACAGGAGAAGCGCAGTGTCCCACGTCACGGGCATGGCCCTGCTGGCACTCCACCATGCCAACCGCATCAACTAGAATGAGAAGGAACCATTGCAAACCCTTCGTACAGACTAATTCCAGAAAGAAGACATGCAGCCAAATGTCACCACTGAGGAGCCTCCCAACTCCCCCATGTGTGGGAATCAAGGCAAGTTTCAAGGTTTTCTAAGCTCTGCTATTACTGAGCTAAAGATTCGTCATAAAAACCAATGGCAAACAAAATGTGGTCTACCCAAACCAGGGAATACTGCTCGGTCAAAAAGAGAAATGAAATCCTTGCACCTGTCACAATGTGGAGGAAGCTTGAAGACATCACACTGAGTAAAATAAGCCAGGCACAAAGACAGAGGGGTGACAGAGTGGACGGACGGATGGATGGATGGATGG
>JAKSZT010000088.1:4548884-4559270 GCA_026826555.1 Tolypeutes matacus | reverse complement strand
GGATGGATGGAAGGATAGAGGAATGGATGGATGGATGGACAGATGGATGGATGGTTGAATGGATAGACAGAAGGATAGAGGAATGCATGGATGAACAGATGGGCAGATGGATGGATGGAAGGATAGAGGAATAATAGATGATAGAATGATATAACAAATGCAGCAACATGCTAATAGTTGTTAAACCCGGGTGTCTGTGTGACAGGTATGTTGGAATTCTCTGTGTTGTTACGTATTGTTTTGTAACTGTCCTGTAAGTTTGAAATTATTTCAAAATACAAGCTTTTGTTTTTGTTTTTTAATTTACTATATATCAAGTTGAAAAAAAACAAACAAACAAAACATGGTAGATCCCTACAATGGAATATTACTCGGCCATGAAAGCAAAGTTCTGACACATGCTATACAGGTAAAGCTCAAAGACACGTACTGACAAAACAAGTCAGCCACAAAAGGACAGATAATGCATGATTCCGCTTACAGGAAGTATCTAGAGTAGACAAATTCACAGTGACAGAAGGTAGGCAGAGGCTCACTGGGGCCAGGGCAGGGGAAACGGGGCCTTATGGCTTAACAGACACAGAGTATATGGGGTGAGGAAAAACACCGGAAATGGACGGTGGTGATGGTTGCAAAACATTGTGAATGGAATTAATGCCACTCAATTGCACAGTTAAAAATGGTTAAAATGGAAAATCCTATGTTACATATATTTTGCCATTTAAAAAAAAAAAAAAGAAACCTTTAAAGCCAGGAGAGGGTGTAGAGCGATCCCCGAGCCGGACGGCCGCCCCCAGAGCACCCCAGCCTGCTGGACTCTGGCATTCACCTCCACCTGGTGGCATTCACCTCCACCTGGCCAGCGGTGGGGGTGGAGGGATGAAGTCACCCTGTCTCAGGCCACTCCGTGCTCAGGCTGGGTGGCGCCGGCACGGTCTGGGCCTGGGAAAATCAGCAAGGCCCACCAGGGCCTGGAAGCCGCCCACCTGGGCCCCCTCTCCTTGACCGCGCTCTCCTGGTCAACCCTGAGTCCCCCGAGCCAGGAGCCCCGCCCAGGTATCTACAACAGCATGGGGGGGCAGACGGGAGCCACCAAACACCCAGCAGAGCACACCCGCCCATCAACCCCAGGGACTACCAGGAAAATTCCGCGCTGGGGCATGGCAGGGGCATGGTGGGGACATGGCAGGAGCAGACCCACAGAGGCCACCAGCTGGCCCAGAAGGGCGAAGAGCAGGTCTTGCCCCAGAGAGCCGGGCCTGCTGGTCTCTCCGACCTCAGGTTCCTCACCTGTAAAACAGAGGAGCTGTCTCCTCGTTCACAAGATGCCTGGGTAAAGTGTGTGAGCTTGTGGCTCACCTGCTCACCCAGAGTGTGCCCCCCTCAATGGCGTCCCACAGAAAAAGGCTTCATGGACATAAATGCGGCAAAGTCGCCCCCTGTCCCAGCCAGGCCCGATTCTCCCCTTTGGTCCGCGCACCAGCCCTGGGCAGGAAGCACTGGCCGGGATCCCCCTTCACCTGTGCAAGCTCTGAGCACCTGCACAGGTCGTCCAGCAGTGTGGTCACCTGGTGTCACCTGACACCTGACTGGAAAGGTTAGACAGTGTGTAAGGCTGGCTGGAAGCGAAGGGCTTTACTACATAATTTCCATTAAATTGTGGAATTTTTTTTTTTAAGAAAGAGCCCATGGCCTTTCGCAGGGCACCCAGAGAACACATGCTGGCCACAGCGACTAAACCCACGAGGGCCACTGCTGGGCTCTTCCCAGCTCGTGGCGTCCACGCCCACAAGGAGAGCTGGTCAGCAAAACATTCGCAAGCTCTTACCGCGCCCAGCGTGAGAGGTCGGTGATGGCAGTTTTCCTGAAAAGTGCCCATCCCTTCCCCCGTGCCAAGGACCCCAGCAATGCCCAAGGCTGTGGGGAGCAGCTCTGGCTTCCACGCCGGCCCTCCCAACCTGCCCTGCAGGCGCCCCCTCGCCCACCCCACAAAGAACCCACAGGTCCTGGGGTGTGCCAGCCCACCATGGAATGCCGAGAGGGGGCCCTGTCCTCCCCTAGGGAGCACCCCACAAGCACGATGCCAGGTCCCCATGACTGGGGCAACCTGGACCCCACCCTGCGGGTTACCTCAGTTACCCCCCAAACAAACACACAGAAAGCAAGAGGGAGCACCGAAGTAAAGGGCTCCTCTCCTACATACCGCCCCGTATTCAGGAGTCTGGACCTAGAATTCTAGAACTTTCAGAGGAACCTGTGCGTTCTGGAGACAAAACAAGAAAAAATTTTAAAAGTGTTTCCAAGGCTGCAAACTGCAAAGAGTAACGCCAGACTTTTGAAGAGCTCCCACCCGCTGTGCCCCAGACGATAAAATCTACTTGTCTGGGGAAGCGGCTGTGGCTCAGTTGGTCGGGCTCCCGTTTACCATATGGGAGGCGCTGGGTTCGATTCCCGGGGCGTCCTGGTGAAGGCAAGCCAGCCTGCGTGGAGCGGTGAGCTGACGCAGCAAGATGACTCAACAAAGGGAGACCCCAAGCAGACACAGAAAAACACAAAAGCAAATGGACACAGCAAGCACAAGCAGCAAGGGGGGATAAATAAAAATAAATCTTTAAAAAAATTAAAAAATCTACTTGTCTGAATGTGGGTGCTGGCAGGGACGGAGGCCTTGGGACATGGGGCCACACGCCAGGCCCCCACTCAGCCTGCTCTGCACCCACCTTTCCCATTCTCAAGGTTTCCAAGCAGGCAGGTGAGGAGCTTCCGTGGGGTGACCCTGTCCTGGGTGGAATCTGAGCATCACCACTACCCCAGCCACTTCTGGCAGAGGCGGGGGGCTGAACCCCACCTCCTCCTGACATCCCCTGGGGCTCACCTGCCTGGGCAGTCTCCCCATCACCTGAGTTGGTCAGGGGGCAGATGGAGCCCTCACGTCACCAGGCAGGTCCCACGCACCCCTGCAACACACTAGCTCCCTCCTCCACCCCCACCTCTGCCTCCCCAGAGCCTTGGCCCCCCAGCATCCCATGCCCACGAGCGCCCTTGCCCTCCGCCCCTCAGAGCCTCCCTTCCCCCCACTGCCCCTCCAGGTCCCACCAGGCCACGGGGCCTCCCCGTGGCTACCCAGGGCCAGTGCTCAACCCTCAGGCTCCCGGGCCCTGGGTTCTGCTGACCCCTTGGGGCTGGGACATCAGCTGAGCTCGCCCACCCAGACCCGCAGGCCCAAAGCCCTCCTGACAGCTCAAAGACCAGAAGGCCTCCCGGGCTCCCCCAGCTCCGGGAACGCACCTCGCTCAGCCTCACCCTCTCCAAGCCGGATCATGCTAGAAGGCACAGCCTAAGAGCCCAGGAGGCGGCCCGGGTTCCCACCCCAGCTCCACCACCCCCAAGCGGGTGGCCTGGTGACCTGGTGACCCGATGACCCGGTGATACTATCGACCTTGTGCTCATCTCCATCACGGGACCCATGCTAGTGCCTACGGCTCCACAGGGCAGCTGCGAGAGGCAGGCAGGCCTGGGGGGCTCCCGCACAGGGACAGCGTCGGCTGGACCAACCCGTCACCTCCACCCTCAGACCACCTGACCTCCGCATTCCTCCCCCATCCGTCCAGCACCCGTCGCAGGCCGAGCCTTGGCGCACATGCTCCTTCCACCTTCCATTCTCTCAGCCCTAGAGTGAGACCCCCCCAAGCTCAGACCCAGAGACCCCGGAGACCCCGCACTCAGCCCAAAGCCTCCCCAGGACGTCCCCCTGCTCTCAGCAAAGACAGGAGCCCTAATGGGGCCACCCAAACCGGACACAGCCCAGCACCCACCCCTCGCAGGATCCCAACCCCCCCACCACCACCCGTGTCCCTGCCTGGACGGCGCGTCACACACCCACACCCACATGGGGGAGGGGTCCTCGCCACCCCCACACACACTCTCCTTGAATCTGGTTCCGCGTGGAGCCCCCTAACTCCAGCAGCCCCCAGGCCTAAGTGCAGCCCGTGGGGCCTCAGAAGGAGGGGCTCAGCAGGGGGAGAACCTCCCCAGCCTCTGCAGCCATTTCTGAAGTGCCCACCTCCAAGCCGTGGAAGCCCTCAAAGGGTTAACGAGTTCCCCACAGCATCTGCCTCTTCCCAGAGGGTTTCTGTCGCTGGCAGAACCCGGCTCAGCAAGTGGAGTGATTTCAGATCTCCTGACACCTCTCTACACGGTGGGCACACGGTGGGCGTCAAAAACTGGCACAACAGCCCGAGACTTATTTCCTGGTTTGAAGTCTTCTCTTTAGAAGTCCCCGTGACACCTGTATTTACCTAGGCAAACACTTTTCAAAAATTTGTCAAGCTCAGACGGCTTTATCCCACCCACCCCACACCAAAGTAAACAGCGCAGGGGTCACTCAATCTTGTTCTTTTAATGAGTTTCAGTATTTTCTGACATGTTAGAATGACTCACCGGCCAATCATTTTTACCGCACAAATGCTATTTTTCCCACATTCATAGACCTGAAACCCACACAGAGAGCTGGGCATTTTCTAAAGAAGCCATGCTCTGTGCTGCAGTTTGGCCCAAGGCACAAAACCCACAGGTACACACATGCTCAAGAGAGAGCACGAATGTCAATGTCACGAGAAAAACCAGCGTCCAGAAATACCACGGGGTATTCGATGCTTGAGCTTCTTCCCACCTGGGCACTAGGCACACTGCTTGGAAAAACGCACACGCAGCTAACACGTTCACAATTAAAACGTCCTTTCCCAAACGTTAAAACCTCAGTCAAAAACCCTGCATATAAAATGAACATCTTGCGTCACCAGCCGTGATTCAAAAATGGCCGCAGGACTAAATGGACGCTTGCACGGGAGTGTTCACGGCAGCATTATCCGCCGTGGCCAAACCGTGGAAGCATCCCAAGTGTCTACCCACAGGCAAACGGATGAACCAAGCGTGGTCTGTGAGACAATGGAATATTTTTCAGCCTTAAAAAGGAAGAAGTGCTGATACCTACGACAACTCAGTGAACCCTGAGGACACCATGTTGAGTCAGATACAAAACGGCAACTGTTTTAAGACTTCAATTAATTATAGAAAATAACTAGGATATGTGAACGCATAGAGAGACAGAAAGAAAATTCGGGATTACCAGGGGCTGGGGAGAGAGGAAATGGGGAGCCAAAGCGTAACAGACGCAGAGCTCTGGTAACGGCGGCAGTGAAGGTGCACGGCCTTGACCCTAATTAAAGGCACTGAACTGCAGCGCTCGGGCGTGGGTAAAGTGGGCCGCTTTAGGCTGCTTTAGGATATGGCTGTAAACCCAGCGAAGCCACGAAGCGCCCACTGAAAACCGTGCAAGTCCGAAACCACAGCTTTCCCATGGTTCCTTAATGAAACCTAAGAATCTGACCCTAGTTAACCCCAGGGCCAGGCTTCTGGGCTTGTTTTGTTTTTATGGTACCGAGGCTGGGGAATGAACCCGGGACCTCGTATGTGGGAAGCTGAGCGACCTCCGCTCCCCGTTCTCGTGTGTTTTGATGCTTCCTTGGGTGTTTGGACTTACTGATTTCACAGTCGACGGCCTTTGGCCAGCTCTGAGCACTGAGCCTGAGAGCCAGCTCTGGAAGAGTTCAGCTCGGCAGCACCTCCTCAACCATGCTCCCTGAGGTGGGCAAGTCCGGAACGTGGCGGGGGACCCCGGAATCGCCGCTCAGCACCTCTGGGCGGCCGCTTCACCCTCGGTAAGACAGACAGCCCCACCCTCCGCCACTCGTCTCCCAGTGAGTGGAAGGACAAACAGCAGTATGAGAACGAGTGTCCCCAAACCTGTCTGACCCCAGCAGAGACCCAGTAAAAGGGGGCCATCATCCTCTGGGGAGAGCCACACGGGGGCAAGGGGGGCAGCACAGGGCCCAGAGCTGAGCACCGGGTCCCGGGGACAGGTCCGACCCTGTGGGAGGCCCCGGAACACCCCCGACTGTGGCCCAGGCTTGGGCCCACCAGGCAGGAGAGCAAGCCCCGGGGGCCTGGCTCTGACACACAGGGCACCCGCTCCCGCTAGAAGCACCGCGTCCCCGTGAAAGCAGGCCCTGTTACTCGGCTCTGGTCGTAGGCCAAAAAGTGCCCTCTGCTCTATCAAGCACAGGGGGAGGCAGCGCAGGCCTGGCCACGGGGAAACGGGAAGAGAGAAGAGGACGCAAATGGGGACTGAGGAAAGAGACTTTTTACTTGCAACACCGTGACCCTTCTTTCCCGACAGAGCTGCCCTGAGCAGCCACCGCCCCACCCCCCACTCCACCCCCCACTCCCCACCCCCCACCCCCACCCCTGTTAACAGCCCATCACTAAGAGCCAGTCCGTATTCTCTACACATCTCCCCAACCTCACAAAACCCAAAACATTCACCTGTGCCCAGGCGCCGCCATATCTGGGCTGAGCTATTGCGCCACTTCGCACAGGGCCCACACCTGAGCACAGCGCCCCACTCGGGCAGTTCCAGCCACCTGGGGGGAGGGCGGCAGGCAGAAGAGGGGCTTCTAAACTCCTCCAGGGCTCCCTTGCGGACACTGCATCAAAACTCGTTCTTTCAACAGCTCATCAGAAACACTGACTCCAGCTGGAGCGCTGGGCCCTTCCTGGGGGCGCTGCCCGCCCTCAGCCGCCCACAACCCCGGGTGGACAGACAGACGGGCGTCCGGGAGGAGCTGCTGGCGGCCCTCTGCTCCCACCCCCTCCTTCCCTCCCGGGTCTCCCACGCGCAGCCCGCCCCCTCTGCCGGGCAGGCCTCCCGCCACCGACCTGGGCAGGCCTCTCGGGAACGCCCCAAGGATGCGCCGACACCCAGATCAAAGGGGCTGCACTTTTCAAATCGCTCACGCAGCCGCGCAAGAGCCCGACTGCTATTTTCTGGAGGAGACAGAAGAGCAAGGGAAGGCCTGGGCGCCCCAGTCACATTACAGGGTGACTCAGGGACCCATCCGGCAATTTCCAACGGTCCCACCCGTGAGCTAATTGGCACATGGGCAGGCGGTGACCTTTGATCTACCCAGAAGGCACCCAGCCAGGCGGCGACCCACACGCCCCGGGGCGAGCTTTCAACAGCCTGACTCAGGAGTCAGGGCCTGCTGGGGAAAACACCCAGCAGCTTGCTCTTGAACTTGAAGGCGCCCCAGGCGGGGGGGCGCACCCCCAGCCCGTGGCACCCACACGGCTGCAGCAAATCCCCCCAAAAGCACGGCAGGCGCAGGGGTGCATGGGGGTGCCGCTCCCGGCCACTCACCGGTCACTGACACCTCCATGAGCGCCTCCAGCGGCCGGTTGTTGTCCAGGTCCCGGCTGAGCTGCAGCTCGCCCGTGGCGGGGTCCAGCAGCAGCAGCCGGAGCTCGTTGCCCCGCAGGAAGGTGTAGCTGAGGCTGTCCGAGAAGTCGGGGTCGTGGGCCGGGATGCGGCCGATGACACCGCTGGGGAAGCTGTTGGACTTGTTGGTGACATAGTTGTTGAAGAGGATCTGGAAGTCGGGGAGCACGGGCGGGTTGTCGTTCTGGTCCAGGAGGCGGACGTGCACGGTGGCCCGGCTCACCAGGGGCGCCGACGTGGCCTGCACCACCAGCACGTAAGCACGCTGGACCTCAAAGTCCAGCTCCGCCAGCGCACGCAGGTCCCCGCTCAGCAGGTCCAGCTGGAAGACCTCTGGCACGTTGCCCTCCACGATCTGATACATGATCTGGGCGTTGGGGCCTTCGTCGGGGTCACGGGCGCGGATCCGGGCCACCACGGACCCCACCGGGCTGTTCTCCTCCACCAGCAGCTCCAACTCATCCCTCTCGAACACCGGAGGGTTGTCGTTGATGTCCAGGACGGCCACCTGGACCTCCACCGAGGCGCTGAGGGGCACCGGGCTGCCCCGGTCCACGGCCAGCGCCCGAAGGTTGTACACGGCCACGTTCTCCCTGTCCAGCCGGCGCTGGGTGCGGATCACGCCAGACGTGGGCTCGATGTAGAAGTCGCCGTCGCCGTCGCCCCCACCCTGGAAGGTGTAGAGCAGCCGGCCGTTGGGGCCCGAGTCCCGGTCCGTGGCAGAGACCTGGAGGACGCTGGTGGAAGGCGGAGCGTCCTCGAAGACCGAGCCCTGGTAGAAATCCCGCAAGAAGCGGGGCGCGTTGTCGTTGGCGTCCAGGATGAGGATCTCCAGGGAGGTGGTGTCGGACTTCTGCGGGATGCCGTTGTCCCGGGCTGTGATGGCCAGCGTGTAGGCGGCCTGGTCTTCGTAGTCCAGCTCGGTCGTGGTGTAGATGGTGCCCGTGTCCGGGTGGATGCGGAACTGCAGCACGGGGTCCTCCAGCACGTAGGTGATGCGCGCGTTCTCCCCCGTGTCCTCGTCCGTGGCACTGATGGTGGCGATGGAGGTGCCCACGGGCCGGTCCTCACTGACGCTCACCGTGTAGTGGGAGCTCTGGAAGACGGGTCGGTGGGTGTTGGCGTCGGTGACGTTGATGAAGACCTGCGCGGTGTGTGACCGGGTGCCATCGGACGCGGTCACCGCCAGCACGTACTGCCGCTCCTGCTTGTAGTCCAGCGGCAGGGCCAGGGTGATGAGGCCACCGCCACTCTGGCTGCTGAGCGCAAAGCGGTTCCGGGTGTTGCCGCCCGTGAGCTGGTAGGTGATGACGCTGTTGGCGTCGCGGTCGCGGGCCTGCAGGGTGAGCACGCTGCTGCCCACTGCTGCGTCCTCATTCAGGCGCAGCTCGTACACGGGCTGCGTGAACGCCGGGTCGTTGTCGTTCACGTCCAGCACGGTGACGGACACGCTGGCCGAGGAGCTCATGGGCGGGGAGCCATGGTCCACGGCCTCCACCCCGAAGCTGTAGCGCTCCACCTCCTCGCGGTCCAGCTCGGCACACACCGTGATCCAGCCCGTGCTGTTGTGGATCTGGAAGGGGAAGTCCGGGGCCACGGCGGGGGGCTCGGGCCCGGCGCCACCGCTGCGCGCAGCGGCCGCGGCCGTGTCCACCAGGCGATAGCGCAGGCGGGCATTGTCCCCCGCGTCGGCGTCCACCGCCTGGACGTGCAGCACCGAGTGGCCCAGGGGCACGTTCTCCAGCACGGCGGCCTGGAAAGGGCTGCTCACGAAGATGGGCGCGTTGTCGTTCACGTCCAGCACCCGCACCGACACCAGCCCCGAGGAGTTGAGGAGCGGCGGCCGGCCCCCGTCCTGGGCCTTGACGCGCAGGGTGTACTCGCGGATGGCCTCGAAGTCCAGCGGGTGGATGACGTCCAGGCTCCCGCTGAGCGCGTGCAGGTAGAACTGGCCCTTGAGGTTCCCGCTGACGATGCTGTAGTGGACGGCGGCGTTCTGGCCCTGGTCCCGGTCGCTGGCCTGCACACGCAGCACCGGCGTGTTGACCGCCACGTCCTCGGGCACCTGGACCACGTAGCGCTTCTCGCTGAACTGCGGGTAGTTGTCGTTCTCGTCCTCCACCGCGATGCGCACGGTGGCCGTGGCGCTGAGCGGGCCCGGGCTGCGGCCCTGGTCGTTGGCCTCCACCAGCAGCTGGTACTCGGCCGCCTCCTCCCGGTCCACGGCCGCCCGCGTGCGCACCACGCCCGAGCGCGGGTCGATCTCGAAGACGCCGCCCGCGCCCTGCAGCAGGCGGTAGCGCATGTTGGCGTTGGAGGGCGCGTCGCCGTCGGTGGCGCGGATGGTCAGCACCTCGTAGCCCACCTCCAGGTTCTCGCGCACGCGCTCGCGGTACTCGGACTGCTCAAAGACCGGGCTGTGGTCGTTGGTGTCGCTGACCGTGACGGTGAGGTAAGTGGTGGCCGAGCGCCGCGGGGAGCCGTGGTCCACGGCGCTCACCTTGAGCACGTGCGTGTCCTTGGTCTCGCGGTCCAGCGCGCAGGTCGTGCTCACGGCGCCCGTGGCGGCGTCGATGAGGAAGTAGCCGATGGAGCGCTCGTCGAACAGCGCCTCCATCTGGTAGCTCAGGCGCCCCGCCTCGCCCTCGTCGGGGTCGTGCGCGCGGAGCTCGATGACCGCCGTGCCCGCAGGCTCGTTCTCGGGCACCGACACCTGGTAGCTGGGCAGCGGGAACTGTGGGCTCGTGCTGTCACCAGCGCCCCGTCGGGCCCGCCGCGCCCCGGCTTGGGGCCTGCTCGGCGATGGCGATGGCCCGGGCGTGTCCGCGGCCGCCTCGAGCGCCAGCTGCCCCCGGACGGCAACGGCCACGCGCCGCAGGGCGCAGAGCAGGCGCAGGCAGCCGGGGCGGCGCGGGCAGCCGGGCCCTGGGCGCGGTGCGCAGCGGCACGCGGGGAAGGCGGGCAGGGCCGCGAGCGCCGGGAAGCAGAGCGTCGAGCCCGGCCCGGGCCCCCGGAGCTCGGCTCCCGCGCGCAGCTCCGCGCCAGGTGCC
>JAKSZT010000088.1:4520133-4543884 GCA_026826555.1 Tolypeutes matacus | reverse complement strand
CCGGGTTCGAGCGCGAAGGCGCGGGCCCCGCGGGATCCGCGCAGCTCCCAGGCGGCCGCTCGGGGCCCCGGCGCGGGCAGGACGGCCGCGGCGGCCAGGAGCAGCAGCGCGGGCAGCACCGGCGGCGGCGGCGCCATGGCCCGGAGCCCGCGCGCGGCGCCCGAGCACAATCCATGCACCCGGCGCGCCTCCGCATCCACCCGGCGCGGCCGGGGAGCGGCTTCCACGCGCCCGCTGCCGGCTCCTCGGAGCGGCCCGCGCCCCGCCGCCCCAGCCTCCCGGGGGGCTCCGGCGGGGGCCCCGGGGCCCGCGCGCCCGGCCTCCCCGGCAGCTTC
The DNA here is from genome assembly GCA_026826555.1 of Tolypeutes matacus. NCBI lineage: Eukaryota > Metazoa > Chordata > Mammalia > Cingulata > Chlamyphoridae > Tolypeutes > Tolypeutes matacus. The sequence continues at coordinate 4,543,549 of JAKSZT010000088.1, read as the reverse complement.
CACTTCGAGAGCACTTTGGAAAGTTGGCGAAGTTGGTTTCAAGATGGCTCCTCCGCGCGTCCCGGGAGGGCGCCGCGCATCAACCTGCGGCGGCGGCGGCTCCAGGTGGCTCCGGCGCGGGGCTCGGCCCGGCGGCCGTGGGAAGCGGGGCGGGCCCCGAGCTGGGCGGGAGCTGCCGTCCCGGGGCGGGCTCGGCGCTGCCCGCGTAGACCCCGGCGGCCGGCTGCTGCCTGGGCGGTGCGCTCCTGCCCGCCCGGCCCGCACCCCGCCGCCCGCGCTCTCCCCGCCCCCGGCGCGGCCCGCCCCGCCCCCGGCCCCGCCGAGTATTGTTCGGACCGGTGAGGGGGGGCTCGGGAGCCTGCCCGGGAGGTGCGCGCCGGAGGGTCGCTATGGAGACGCGGGAGCGCAGCGGGGCGGGGCCTGGGGGCCCGACCCACTCCCCCGCGCCCTCCCCAGAGGGCGGGGCTGCGGCGCCAAGGCCGGGAAAGACGGGCCCCGGGGCCCCCGGGCGGCCGCTGCCAGCGGGGCTCCGGCTGCGCACCTCGGCGCCCCGGGAGCCAAGCAAAGTCACCTCCCACCCGGGGAGGAGTTGGACCCGGGGACGCCCGGTGCGGCGGGCGAGTGGCCCGCGCTGGCGGGAAGGGGTCCCCGGTTACGGACCCAGAGCGGCCACTCGGGGCGGCCCCACATTGCCATCCGCACGCAGGAAGGCTCGATGGCTTGACCCCGACAAAAATTCCCCGGACTGTGAAACCCAATAGGCAGCCAACCGATTCCCGCCCCACTTGGTTCAAATGGCAACTTTTCAACGAAAAGAAAAACAGCCCGGGCAGACCCCTGGGGTTGGGGGCGGGGACCGCGAGGCCAGCACGCCACCCCCGCGTGCCACCTGGCCCGTGCGTCCGCGGACACGTCGCGCGGCCTCCGAGCCTCCTGGCTACTCCCGAGGCGCGAGGGCGGGGCGTGAGCGCCCAGGACGCGGCCTGGAGCCCGCAGCTCCCCGGGAGGGCGGCGCCTCGGGGCTGCGCGGACCCCCACCCAGGCCGGGCACCGCCGGGGGCGGGGCTTGGCGTGCGGGAGAGCTCTGTCGGCGGGACCCTTTCTGTGGTCGGGTATGGGAGGACGCGGGCTGGATCCCTCGCGTTGCGAAGGAGTTTCCTCCTGGGTCTGCGGGAGGTGGTCGGGGTGGGAGGCTCTGCGCAGCCACCCCTGGAGCGGGGCCTTTTTACCCCGCACTTCCGAGCTGAGCGCAGATGGTTTGGGGTCAGGGCTGCTGCCAGAAGCGCGGGCAGCTGTGGAAATGGGGAAGTGTTTCCCGCGGCCGCGAGAGAAAAGCAAACCAATAAATAAAACTTGGCCGACGAGTTTTGCTCAAAGTTGCTAAAAAGAATGTGTTTGGGCTGAGGCCAAATATGAGCATTTTCTCCACTTTAGCGACGATTTGAAGTCGTTTTTATTGACCCAAAAGGTGGTGGCTTTGGAACCTTTCAGCTCTGGGAGTTTCCACTGTCAGCCTGCGGGGAAACGAGCTCTTGGGGGGGAGGGGGGATGAAAGGAAAGAAGTCGGGGCCTCAAATGTGACCCATCCAGGACCTCCCCACAGCACCCTTTAGCCTTGTTGGGGAGGCTCAAAGAACAGGAGTTTAGGGCCGAGGAGACCCCAGCTGGTGGTCCCCGTAGGAGCTTCTGGACTGGGGCGAAGGGGGAGCCAGGTGGGACGGAGGCTCCAGAAAGTGGATGTTGTGCAATAGGGCTTTACAGAGGGTGGGTTGGGTTTACACAAATAAAGGATTCTGTTGCACTCCACTTGCTAGTTTTTGAAAATTCAAATGCAGCGAATGGGTTTGGGTGTGGACGTGCTTTCCCTGGACAGGGCACCTGCCTGGCTGCAGGGTGCCAGGAACTGCCCTGCACCACCACCTGGGCCCAGCGGGTGGGGCAAGGAACACAGACAGGGGTCTCACCTACAGGATGGCCAGCGAGAGGCTGAGAGACAAAAGTGACTCCCCTCGCCTACCGCTCGGAATTGGCCCACGTCCACCCCCTCACTGAGGGCTGCATCCAAACGGGCAAGACGAGTCTGTGCAAGACCTGGGGGGCACGGGGTGTCTGTCCCTTGATCCCATGCCTCCTGGAGTGCTCGCTTCATAGTCAGTCGTTGAACGCTGCATACGAACGTGTCTTGAGCACTTTTCTGTACACAAGCATGTCATATTCCACGATTTTAAACCCGGGGAGGAAGGCATGGAGGTGTGACCAGGTGGCCATCCAACTGTGTCGGCAGGACAGAAATCCCCAGTCGGACACGGCTGGCACCTCTGGGGTCCAGTTCCAATTCTACCATTAAGTGGCTGTGTGACCTCGGCCAAGGCCTAACTCCTCATTCCAACTGCAGATAACGGCAATCCTTGGTCCTTGGCGTTCTGGAAGGGTCCGTGGGGTTTTGCATAAAGAGGCTGGCCAGGCCCAGCTCGGCGAAGGCTCTCCAGGACCCAAGCCGTCCTGTCACTGCCGCTGCTACATGCTTGATCCTGGCTGGGTCTTCACCGCCTCGGCGTCGAGTGTGACGCCGCTGCTGAGTGCGTGTCCCGGTGTTTGTGGGGAGACAGGTGTGTGGTTAGCCGCCAAGACGCTCCAGCCAATGTGTTTCCAGAAAGTGGAACCGAGGCCCACAGAATGGAAGGGGCATACCTGGGGCTTGGTGAAGCGGGTGTGCCACACGTGGCATGTGGCAGCTGTGGCTGCTGACTGTGGCTCCCGCCAAAGGGCTGTTGTCCTACTCACCTCCCCTTCCCCCTGTGGGGGGCTCGAGGCAGGGGTCTCCCCCACTGCCCCGCAGGCCACCATCTCTGAGGACCAGTGGCCCATTCGTTGACTCTTGGGGGTCCCCTCCTTGGGGTCACAGAACGGGGCTTGGGTTTTAGCAGCAGGCCCCCCACGAGGCCTGCGCCCCTCCCCCTGGGAACCACTGGCCAGAAGAGCCCACGCGCTTGACGCAGTCGCCTGTGCCAGGAGTTGCTGCCCTCGCGTCCCTGAGGGGTTTCACGCTAAGTGAGCACTTTTAGAAATAAAAATAGCATTGGGGGGGAGGGAGGCAGAAGCTTTGAATTTCTAGTGCTGTATAGGTTCTAAGAAACAACTCAAAAATTGTTTTGCCTGGGGCTCGAACCAGAACTCACGTGAATTCTGGAATCTGTTCCCTGCACAGGAAATTCCTGGGCCACTTTTAAACAGTGGAGAGCCACAAGAAAACACCCTGTGGGGGAAAGCAAACAGGTAAGTCCCAGTCGCAGCCGTGCTCTGCTTTGCTTTTTCTTTCTCTTCTTTTTTTATACCTAGAGTGGAAAAGCCTCCTGGGACCCCCGTTCCTGACTTCCCTCTCCTTCTCCCACCGTTTACCTTTGGTAGGGTTTGACTCACAGAAAACTGTGGAAGTTAAAACAGGGAACAAAATATGGGATCTTGAGTTAATTAGACGATTAATAGGGACAAAGGATAAAGGGAATTTAGATCCTAATCAGTTTTATGTACCAGCACTTCCCAGACAGACCAGGATAAAGTTACAACAAAAAAAAGAAAATGTTTTCCTGCTTGCAAGTAGCCAGAACCTGCCTAAACACAAATGCTGGGGTTCCTTTGGGGCTCTTCCTTGCCTCTGAACGGCTGCATGGGTGCGGGGGCCCCCGGGTGAAGCCCCTCCTGGGAGCTCTCCATGAGGGGCCTGCACCTAGTCCTCCTGAGCTGAGCCCCTTCCCTGTGGAGGTATTAGCTGGAGGAAGGTTCTGGAAGGTTCTGGAAGACGGCATGGGCAAAGGTGGAGTCTCTACCTCCAGTCTGCCTGGAAATGCTTTGATTCACCCTCTCCTGCTTGTGGACACAGGGTGACGGACACAGGTCTCATGTCCAGAGCTGTCATGGCGTGTCCCTGGCGCCGGAGGGAGGGTGAGCTACCTTGGCCGCACCCAGGCTGCCCTGGCCCATCCCCGGGCTGCACTGGCCTCTAGTGGCCGAGCCCGGAGCCTCCCACGGTGCCCGCCTCCCTCCTCCCACCACAAGTACCCACCAGACACAGGAGCAGGTGGCAGAAGCAGCCGGCCGAGCCTGTCTCCCCGTGTGCGGCCGCTGCTGGCAAGGGCAGCTTGCTCCCGGGACCCCTGAGCCCCCCGCTCTCTGCAGAGAGGGCTGCAGCCAAAAGCACTTTGGCAGCCAGTGTGGGGACGGTCACCAGAACACTGCGTCCTGGACAGCGCAGGCCTGCGCCTGGGGAGGTGGCCGCAGGGCCGCTGCCGCTGGCCCGAGGGCTCCCAGGGCCGGAGAAGAGCAGCCGGGGAGTGGGCTCCCTGCGGGAGGGGGGCGCACCGCCGCTTTGTTACTGCTGTTGTCACCATCGTTTCCCGGCCCCCAACCCATCCCCATAAACCTCAGGAAAGCAACATGGGGCCATGACTGTCTTCCTTGCTTCTTTTTCTCCTTTACATGCCTTTTTTTTTTTTTAACTGGCATAAAATTGACACACCATAAAACTCGTCCTTTTTAAAGCATGCGATTCAGTGGTTTTTGGTACATTCACAAAGTTGTGCCACCGTCACCACTGCCTAATTCCAGAGCATTTTTATCACCCCCAAGAGAAACCCCACAGCCACTAGCTGCCCCTCCCCCAGCCCCTGGCCAGCACTGTCCTCATGGGTTTGTCTGTTCTGGGCATGTCACATAAATGGAATACGCAGCACTTATCTCTGTGTGTCTGGCTCTTCACTCAGCTTGATGCTCTCCAGGTGCCTCCGTGTTGTGGCAGGTACCAGCACGACGCTCCTTTTTACCGCTGAATGATGCTCCGTTGTACGCTTGGACCACTGATGGACACTTGGACGGTTTCCACTTTTTGACTATTTTGAATAAACTGCCTTCCTTAGGATTGGAGGAAAAAGGCAAAGCAACTGTTCTCTCTGCAAAATTGTGTGTGAAATATTTTCTGAAATTACTATTTTTATTTTGACATTGAAACCATAACCACAGCTGGGGGCTTTTCCCGGTTACAGGGAAGGGCAGGAAAGCCACCGAGGCACAGCAGGCAGAGTGAGATGGGAACCCGCCACCTCTGCTTTCCTCTCCTCCCTGCCCCTGCAGCCCTGGAGCAGGTGATACTGCAGCTACCTGGCAGGCCCTGCTTCCCTCCCAGGCAGAGCCTGCACCTGGCTTCCTCCTTCCCTCCCTGTGCTCATTCACTCAGTCATTCAATATTCACTCAACACCTTGGTCAACAAAACTGACAACACCCCTGCCCTAGGGGAGAGGTTATTCTCCTGGGAGAATATAGATGGGAAGTATAGGCAAATACACAATTTCAGGCAAAGATAAACAAAGCCGAATAAGGGGAGGAAAGCGGTGGGAGGATGATGTGGCAAGGCCTCTGGGCAAAGTGACAAAGGGGGCAGGGACCGAGGGGCCAGGAACTGGCCTGGGGACACTGGGCAAAGCACAGTCCCTTAGGTGGCATGTGCACAGGCCCCGGGGCAGGAGAGGGCTGGGGCCTTGGGGGCCAAGGAGGGGCAGGGGGCACGTGGACCCTGGCGGGGACCTCGGTTTTCATTAATCGGGAAAGAGCCTCCAATGCTATTTGTGTTTTCAAACCAGCCCTCTGGCCGGCAGGAAATGGGTGGAGTAGATTTGGGGGCCGGTTTGGCCCCGCTACAGCCATCCAGATGGGGACTGATGGAGGCCCTGAAAGTGGTCAGATGGGGCTGGAGTTTGGAGACAAGTCAGCAGGACTTACTGAAGGATTCAAAGTTGGGGTGTGTGTGTGGAAGAAATTGAGACCTCCAGGCTCCCCCCACATTGCCCGGGGCAACGAGCCAGGTAAGGGCGTGACCCCGCCCCGCCTCCCCCCACTGCCCCGCCACACCTGGGCAGGCAGCCCTGGAAGGCCACGTGCATCAGGTCGACCATCCCACTGGGCTGTGTTTGGTGAGCCCCTGTGCCCACGCTCCCCGGGGGCTGCCAGCGGGGGCGGAAGGGCCCTGCTGACCCCTCGGGGAGCTCCACCTCCACTCCCCTTTGGGAGGGGAGGGGTGGCCCAGTGGCCCCAGGCACTCATCAGGGGTCGTTTACTTCACTTACTGACAGGGACAGGGGAAGACCCAGGTAAAGCAAGGAAGGTCCCTAAACCCCAACCAAGTCTTAAACACACGTGCACACACGCATGCACACGGAGCTCTAGGGGCCACAAGGCCCTCCTGCGTCCTTCCTTCTGTGAGCTCACTGCTCGGGGTCTCAGTGTCCCAAGCATGGTGGGGGGAGCACGGGGTAAAAGGTAATGCATTATGGAATGTCCTCTCCCCTCCCCAGTCTGTCACTTATCACCAGAAAGTCCAGCCACCCGCTCCATGGAGGTGTTGGGGACAGAGCCCAGGCCTCAGTGCTCCAGCTGCCAGGGAGGGAGCTGGCCCCTGCAGGCCACTGGGCAGGGACAGGGGCTGCCCTGGAGCATGAGGGAGGCGAGGCTGTGGCCGCCTCTGAGCTCCTCCAGGTCCCTGGGTAGGGACCTCCGAGGAGCCCCAGGGTCCCGGGAGCCTGGGGGGATGGGGGACACAGCTGGCTTGAGACCACATGGCGCCAGCCCTGGTGAGCTACCCACTGCCAGGGACACCCGGAGCCGGTCACAGGTGGCCAGGGGGAAAGACGAGTTGAGGAGACATAGGGCTCTCTTTTCCCAGAGCGTTCTTCCAGGCAGGGCCCACCGAGACTCCCTGGGAAAGCTGGCCCGAGGCCCAGGCCTTCTCAGAACCTCCCGGGGGTGCAGGGACAGCTCCGTCAGCCCCACCCTGGCTCCCAACGGGCAGCAGGCGAGCCGGCAGAGGTGGAGCATTTGTGATTCACGCCAGCTGGAATTCGGCGAGCGTGCTGAGATCTGTAGCTACACGGACCAGATCAGCCCCTGCCCCAATCAAAAGCGCAGAAGATGGATGAGTTCACTCTAAATGGGCCGGAGCCTCGGGGGTGCAGGCGGGGCGTGCTCCGGGTGCCCCCGGACGCCAGGAGGCGGTGGCTCAGGGCTGACGTCGTGGCACTCCGCCACCTGCTTCGGGGGGGACGAGGAGGAGCTATGGCAGGGCGTTCAGTTCCTACAAGTTCCAACTTCTGTTAAGATTGGTTAACTGGTTCCTTGGCATGATTCAGAGCCCACATGCCTCTCTGTCCACAAGACCTACTCCCTTGCTGGAGCACTCAGGAAAATCGACTTGGCTTGCATTTCCAGCCCCATGCCTCTGCAGCACTGGCACTGAGTCCCGTTTGCTAGGGGCTCTGCCCCTCTTGTCAGAGAAGGAGGGTGGGCAGGACAGCAGCGCGAGGAGCACTGGGCTGTGAGCCCGGGGTCTGCGGGCTTGGGCAAGCCCATCCTCTTCTCTGGGCCTCAGTCACTGCCTCTGTAACGTAGAGTGTGTCCGTTTCCTACCGCTGTAACAAAATCCCACAGGCTGTGTGTGTCAGTCAGCCTAAGGGGTGCTGGTGCAAAGGATCAAGGGTATTTATTTGGGGTAGACGCTTACAGTTCCAAGGCCCTAAAGAGTCCAACTCAAGGCTGCTTTCTCACCAAAGTCAGGTGCCACGTGCTGGAGCAAGATGGCAGGTGCTCCCTGCCTGGTCTCTCGGGGGGGCTTCCTACAGCAGTCTCTGACCCAGGGCGCGTTCCTTTCCCGGCCTTCCCAGCTGCTCAGCTGCTCTGTCTCTTCAGCTGCAAACCTTCAGGCGAATGGCTCTCCCCAGGCTTTAGCTGGCTGAGCCTGCTCCTTTCCGTCACGTGACAAAGGTCTCTCCTCTGGCCTCTACGGAGCTCTCTCTCTCTTCCCGTTGTCTTCTTGAGCGAGTGTCCGTTATAGCAGCCCACCGAGGGGGCAGGGACTCAATGTGAGTCATGCCCCTCTGACGTGGTCCAACCAAAGCCCTGATCTTCCCAGGTGATTTCATCAAGACATGTCAGCTGACTCTAATGCAGCCAAAGGGCACCCCACCCAGAGGAAGAGATTAGTTTACAAACATAATCTTCCTCGCTTTGGGATTCACAAATAATCAAACTGCCCCACAGTGACTTTCAACACATTTGTCATCGTACAGTTCTGGGGTCAGAAGTCTGAAATGGTCTCACCTGACTGAAATCCAGGTGTCCGCCGGAAGCTCTCCTTTGGGAGGCCCTGGGGGAGAAACTGCTGCCGTGCCTCTTCCAGCTTGTCGAGGCCCTGCATCCTTGGCTCGCGTGTCCTGCGTCCATCTTCCAGGCCTTTCTCACATCACATGGCTGCCACTCAGACCCCCTGCCACCCTCTTCCACTCACAAGAGCCTGTGATGACATCGAGCCCACCTGGACAATCCAGGCTACTCCTGTTCCCCTCGATTCCGCCTTGCCCTGTGCCATAGTATATTCGTGGGTCACAGCGATTAGGACACGGGCCTCTGAGGGCTGCTCTTCTGCCTCCCACAGGGCTTGAGCTGGAATCTTCTGCTGGGGACCAGTGTTCACACAGCCTGCAGAGCGGGAGAATGGGGCTGTGTGCTGGCAGAAGCATATGTGAGGATGCTCTGGGGAGGTGAAAGCAGACCTTTTTCCAGAGTGGGGGCCCGGAATATCCTCCGAGGGATAACACTGTGACCCCCAAGTCCTCACCATGCTTCTTCAGAGACGCTTCCTGGGGCCAGGAAATGGGGGCGGGAATGTGCTTGCTTTCAGAATTCATCTGAGCCACATGCCATCACTGAGCACCTACCTGGGCACAGGGTCTGATGAGGGCCCTGGCCTCGCACTGTTCTGTCTACTGGGGAGACAGGCTCACATACTAGTTAAAATGCTGTAGGGTAAAATCCAGAGTCAGGGTCCCTCCAAAGAGAATGTGTTGTCTCCCTCTTGTGGGAAGAAATGATTCTGAGAAAGCTTTCTAAGGTAGCTAGGTTTTGAAGGGTGAATAGGAGTTCACCAAGCAGATGGCAATGTGAGAGAATTCCAACCAGAGGGATCAACTTGGACAATGGCATAGAGGAAGAAAACATTGAGGGGAGTTAGGAGACTATAAGCAATTTTGTATTACTGAAAGGTGCAGTGTGGGGTGGGGAGGTGGTCAGGGGCTGGACTGAGGAGTCTGCCTTTTATCCTGCAGGTGATGGGGATTTGAAGCTGTGAAGGGATGTGGTCAGCCATGTATTTTAGAACAGGCAGATGGGAGAAGAGCAAAGATGGGGGCAGGAAATCAGCTGGCCACAAAACCAGATGCCCACTGACAGTACCCGAGGGTTTTTCCCAGGGAGGACAAAGGTGTAAATACTGCACCAGGAAAGATGCCTGCCAGAGACAGCACATTCGTCTGCAGCCAGCCGGGCTGTGCACGAGGGCCCACAACAGCCTGGGACAGGAGTTTCTTTGGGTGGGAGAAGAGGCTTCCTGCCTCGAGGCAGCCAATCCCCAAAACTATTACTCTCCTCTCTTTCTCTTAGAAATTCCAGCTTTGGAGAGTCACTCCTGTGACTAGAACCTTGCTCGTCTGCCCGCCGTAGCTCCTCCAAAGGGCCAGCTCAGTAGTGATGGTTGGAGGGCAGGGCCTGGCAGGCAGCGGCCTGGATCCGAGTTCCAATTCTGCCTCTCCGGCTGTGCGCTCAGGGATGAGTGACATTTCTCTGTCTTGAGTTCCTTTTTGCCAGCCCTCATTGAGAACTTGCCTCCTTCCCAGCCCCATCAACCGGGCAGCGCTGCCAGGAGGGGGGCCTCACCGAGGTGGAGAGGAGGCTCGGGGGTTGGATGGCACCAGTCACGTGCCAATGCCTGGCTCAAGGCTCGCTCTCCTCCCCTGACCCAGGCCACTCCCCTCAGCGAGGTTAGTGAGCGGGACCTGCTGCGAGATGCGCCAGCCTCCCCTCGCCGGCTCTGCACTGGTTCCTGGGAAATGGTCGTGTGTCTCCGAGCAAGGCTTTTAACTCTGGTTTCCCACAGGAAGGCAGGGAGCTGCCATAGGAGGAACCAGCAGCTGCCTGAAACCCCGGTGAGGCCACTATTCCTGTCCTTCTCAGAGAGGCTGAAGCCGAGTATCCCAGCCACAACAGAGAGAGGACGAGTCCTTCAGGTACATCATCCTGGGGGCGTCCCACCCGTCTCGCAGCCATCCACAGCTTAGCGAGAGCGAGAGCAGGCCATAGAGTGTAAGGGGCACCGGGGCCTGGCCTGGGCCTGGTGGGGGGCACTGGGGGAGGAGGGGGGGGCAGTGCAGAAGAAGGGCAGAGCTGGTCATGCTTCACGCGTGTACACCCGGCTGCAAGCTCTGCTGACCTAGGCTCTTTCAAGGACAGAATTAAGGAGTGGATGGCCCTGTTACTTATCTGACCATCAAGAAATGGGAACTCTGGGAAGATTGCCCAGGAAGTTACGCTGCAGTCGGGCGAGGCTGGGTGGCACAGGGGGGCTCACCGGGCAGGGACCTGAATCTGACTGAGGCTTTGCCTGGGGCTGGGAGGCCGCTCAGCGCTGGGCTCCAGAACGGGTGTCATTGGGTCGAGGGGTGTGTGGTCAGGGAAGGCCTCCTGGAAGAGGTGACACTGGCTGAGCTAGAAATTGGCCATTCTCAGGGCAACAGACAAAGGCCAGAACGCAGGTGGAGCAGGGGCTGGTCAAGGGTAGGTGCAGCTTGGCCGAGGGCTCGAGGGCAGCTGGTCAGGGCATTGGTCCCAGGGGGCAGCAGGAACGAGACCCGGAGGGCCCTGGAGGCCGGGCTGAGGTCTACACCTCTCACCTGGGGGCTCAGAGGGCAGATGATGGTGGGATGACAGCGGGGTGAGAGGATGCAGGCCTTGTGGGCTGAGAGCATGTGCCTAGGATAGCCCCCCACCCTGGGAACTCAGGGCCGCTCCCTCTCCGTGGAAGTCCACATGGCCACCAGGGCCCTCCACTCACGGTGCCCCTGCCCACTAGCACCCAACCACCTGCAGCCCAGGGGCGCTTTGGGAGAGTTCAGAGACCAGAGCCCCGGGTGATCCCCTGCCCCACCCATCCCTGAGGAAGAGGGTGGGCGTGGGCCTCGGGGAGGGGAGCAGAAAGCCAGGGCTCTAGGACCAGCCGTAGGCAGCAGTCTCCCAGGCTGAGCACCCCAGGCATGGATGGGGGGGGGTTCCCTGAGCCCACAGGGTCCAGAAGGGCCTAACAGTCATCATTGGAGGGTTGGCAGGTCCCTGCCAGCCCTCCACCATGGGGACACTTGTGGAATTGTCCGAGGCCTGAGGCGTTTCCATTCCCCAGGATGCTCACGGAGCACAGGCGGGACCCCAGGCTCAGGGCAGCGTGGTGAGGGGCTGGGAGGAGTCAGCCCTCCTCCTGCCCCCAGGGCTTTGCCGCTGAGCTGGCAGGGAGGTGCCGGCGTGTGGGGTGGGCATGGGTGGAGCCCAGGGCACAGGGCCAGGGAAGCCACAGTGCCGGGCCTGCCAGGAAGAGGGGGTGGTGTTTTGGGAGTAGAGACATGGAGGAGATGGTGGCCTGGGCAGGAGGGAGGGAATTCCAGAAGGCTCTGCCTGTCATAATGTTGGAGTAGAGGACAGACTGCAGGGCATGAAGGGTCTCTGGAGAGAGGACAGATGTCCCTGGTGCCCAGGCGTCTCAGGTGTTCCAGCTGCCCCAGGTGCCCCAGGTGTCCCAGGTGTCCAGGTGTCCCAGCTATTAGGTGTCCTAGGTACCGCACATACTCCAACTATCCCAGACATCCAAAGTGTCCCAGCTGTCCAGGTGCCCCAGGTACCCCACGTGTCCCAAATGTCCCAAGCACCCCAGATGCCCCAGGTGTCCCAGGTGTGCAGGTGCCTAGATGCCCCAGGTGCCCTAGTATCCCAGCTGTCCAAGTGTCCCAGGAGTACCAGATGCCCTAGCTGTCCCAGGCATCCCAGATGCCCCAGGTATCCCAACTGTCCCAGCTATCCAGTGCTCCAGATGCCCCAGGTGTCCAGGTACTCAGGTATCCTAGCTGTCCAGGTGTTCCAGGTATCCCAGGTGTCTAGAGGGGTAGGGTGTGGGGAAGAGTTGGGCAAACCCCTGATGTGGGCCCGAGCAGCCCCACAAGCTACTACCAACATGGGCACAGTGCCCTGTTCTGAGCCTTGGCCTTCAGTGTCAACCTGGACTTCCCCTCTATTCATGCTGGGGCTGGACCTGGTCACAAATCAGACTCTTCCAGGCAGTGAGAGGAGACTGGACCCCACACTTTGGGGATCTGAAGTATCTAATCTCTCCACATGTCCCAGGCAGTGTGCCGCGTCTTTGCTTTGCCTATAATACCTCTAGGCTTCCTGGAGAGTTCCTGCCCTGCTGGTCAGTGGGATAGGTGTAGGCAAGTCCAGTGGTACAAACAAGCCTTGGGGACAGCTCAGACCCCAGGTCCCCTCCCCACACCTCCTGGCACAAGACTGCTGCCCGAGGAAGTCACTGTGGTAGACGAGCTACAAAACGGCTCCACTTCTTCACCCCTCCCGTGCCCGTGCATCTTGCAAAAATGACGACTTTCCAGCCGGTCGGAAGGTGGAGGCTATTCCCCCCCCTCGAATCTGGAGGATGACCTTGTGAGTTACTTTCGCAGTGGGAGTGATGCGGTATCCTTTCTGAGCCCAGGACTTACAGACCCTTGTGCACGTTCGCTCCCTATTGGACTCCTGCGCACCTGGTGAACAAGCCAGGACTAGCCTGCTAGAAGACAAGAGGCGTGGCGCAGAGAGGAGCTGTCCCAGCTGAAGCCTCGGACACGTGAGAGTCCAGCCATGAAGGCAAAGCCACCTGGCCGACCCTCCACTGACCGCAGATCCACGAGCGAGCTCAGCCCAGATCAGCAGAACTGCCCGGCCAATCAGCAGACGCGTGAGAAATACGTGCCTGTGTTTTAAGCTACTAAATTTGGGGGAGATTTGTTACAAGCAATGATAGCTGATACAGGCCCCGTGTGGGCTGGCTCTGAGTGTCACATAGTAGAACTATGACTGTGGGAGCAGTTCTCAGAGACGTGGGGCATCACTGTGACTCAGGTAGAGACTCCAAATGTGGCTGTGGCCCCTCAAGAGGAGGAGCATCACAGTGGTCAAGAACGTGGATTGGGAGTCTAGTGGATAGAACTGAGCTTGAATGTAGGTTCCATTGTGTGGTTGCCTGTCTCCAAAGAGGGCCCCCAAAGAACCAGGCCCCGTGGGGTCCCACCCTCCGTTAGCCTCTCCCGTGCTGAGTCTGGACTGGTCCCGTCTCTTCTTTACCCAACAGAATGCCATGGAAGTGATGCTGTGCCACCTCCAGACCTGAGCCTCACAAGACTTGGCAGCCTGGGCTCTCGAGCTCTTGGAAGCCCGCTGCCATCTAAGAAGGCTGACCCTCCCGATGAGAGCAAGGCCACGCAGGGAGGCCAGGATGAGACGCAGAGGGAGAGGCCCCCCAGGAGAGGGTCACGGCCCCAGACGCATGAGTGAAAAAGCCGACCTGGACTTCCCACTCCCGGCCGCCATCTGGCTATAACTGCGCGAGAGGCCCCGAGCAGAGCTGCCCGGCCGAGCCCCCCCAGCCACAGAACCGTGAGGAATAACCATCAGTTGTTTTCTTCTGGCACTAAGTTTGGGGCGGTTTGTTTTGCAGCGGTAGATAGCTGATACTCCTTCCCAGGGGGAGGTCCCTGAACGAGTCCCGCGTGTGCGCTCCACGGCACCTTCCAGGTGGGGCTCATTCTCATGCATCCAGCCCAGGATTAATGAATCAGCCTCCCCGCCCCGAGCATCTGGGAAGGGCATCTCTAGAACAACAGTGTTGTCTCCCCTCCAGCCATAAAGCTTTCAGAAATGTGGGGTCCAGTCTCAGAGCAGCCCATGGCATATCTTCCTAGAAGACACCTCCGCAAAGGTCTCTTCTCAGCCCCAGGGTACTCATTGGCTCCTCGTCCTCTGGCCTTCCGGGGTCTGCCCTGCCTACCTGGCCAGCCTCATCTCCCATCTCCCAGCCACCCCCTCCCCGACTAGTGCGTTGGCAGAGTAGTACTCGGCCTTCTAGTTTCAGCTCAAATGCTGCCTCAAATGCTGTCTCCTCTGGGGGTTGTCCCTGACACCTCCCCCACATCTGGGCAGGCTGGGGTGCTCCTTCTCCTGTGTTCCCACTGCCCCCCTGCATTCTTCCCTTAGCGCAGTGGCCATCCCATACTGTTGACCCTGATGGACTTTCCCCCTGCGTGTTTCCAGCTTCCCAGCTCCGAGCAGATGACCCATAAATACTAGTGGCATGAATGAGGCAGGGGACAGCCTGCAGGGAGGGGGCATCTCCCAGGGAGACAGAATTCCTGGTGACACAGGTCCAAGCAAGGTTGGGCTTAGGACAAGTAAATGTGGACGGGCTGGGAGAGAGTATTCCAGAGTGAGAAAGAGAAGGGTGTGAGGAGGGCTGGGAGGTCCTCAGGATCGAGGGGACTTAGGCCTGGTCTCCGAGTGTAGGTGGGGCTGGCATTCTGTGACAGACATGGGTGTTTCTTTCAATTATGGCTTTCTTCCTTTCTTCAAAGAAGCTATTTTAAGTTGGGTCTATGCTGCCTAAAACAAAGAGAAAATCTGGCCATTTTCTAGTTAGTGTCCAGTCTGGATGGTCAACCGGAACAATCCTAGCATTTTGCCAGCATTCCCCTAATGCCCCCCAGACTCTCTCAGCACCTGCACACAGACACGCCCATCGTGCTTTCTCCTCCGAGTCCTAGCTGCACCTGAGCTCCTGCACATCCCTTCTGGCTGCCTTCCCAAGTTTCCACAGGGCCCAGGAAGGGGGTCCTGCTGCTGGGCTTCTCGTGGTACAAGAGCTGAGGAAGAGGCGGGCATGTGGCCGACCTCGTCTGTGGATTAACCACAAACTGTGCAACCTAAGTTCCCTAGAATACCCACTCAGCAGCAAGGTGACAGCTACGTCAGAGCCCAAGAAGGAGCTGATGAGTGACTTGACCTCTGGTAGTATGGAGGACCAGATATCCTAAAAGACCCTCTTGTTTCTTCTATGGCCATAACTTTATCACATTGTTGAGTTGATAAGAAAGCCCTCCCCCCCCAAAAAAATAGAAATGAATTAACAAAAGAAACAGCCAGAACCAGAGAGATGAGCAATAAGTGCTTTCCCTGGGAGATTAAGATGTTGGCAATGCAAAATTCAGGGCAGTGGGTCGGGGTGGGATGAATCTAAGACTCCTTCATCAGGCTGACATCCTCAATGAGGTCTAACTACACACTCAAAGAAAGAGTGGTTTTGCCTAAATCCACCTGCCAGCAAAAAGAGCTTGCCATGAAATCTGGGTGTCTTCTTCCAGATCCCAGACTGAAAATGTTTAATAATACTAATAGTCTCTCTTGAAAATTTGCAGTCATGAGCTTGAGTTCATGCAGTGCTGGAATTAGACTTATGTTATCCTCATAGGTTAATCCCAAGTCAAGAAATTAAATCAAAATGGTCCTAGATTGGGAACATCTCCTTATAATTGGCAGAAGCAAATAAAAATCCTTTCTGGAGGAAAGTTCATAATTTAGGCTCTCAGGATTCATGTGGATGAAGCACAAACAAATATGAGCTAACACACACACACAAAACAAAACAAAACAAACAAACAAACAAACAAAAAAACCAGATCAAACACAAGGAAACAAGACACCATGAGATGAGAGTCAATAGAAATAACAAATAGACTTAGACTTCTAAGAACTTCAGGTATTTGAAATAGGCAATGCAATAAAAGATGGGATAAGGAAGAAGATCAAAAAGGAACAAGACCAGTTGGACTTGAAAAAGAACCAAATAGCTCTTTTACAAACAAAAATATAAATGTTGAAACTTTAAATTCCATGACTTAGACAGATGAAGAGCAAATCAGTAAACTGTAGCATAGATCTGAAGAAATTTCCCAGGATGTAGCATAGAAAGATAAGGAAATGGAAAATATGAAATAGAAGTAAAGAAATAGGAGGGATAGAATGAGCAAGTCTAGCATTCATCTAATTATAATTCCCATAGAAGAAAACAGAGAGAATGAAGTAGAGGAAATATTTTAAGAAATAATGGCTGATAATTTTCCAGAAGAAGTGAAAGACACCAATCCACAGGTTCAGGAGCACAATGAATCCCAAACCAGAATACATTAATAATTAATAATTTAATATTTTGATAAATAATGAAGTTAATTAATTTAATCAACCAAATATTTAAAGTTGATTTCATTTTAATGAATAATTAAAAGAAACTCACACCTAAAAACATTGTAGTGATCCTGAATAACACCAAACATAAAGAGAATATCATAAAACTAGTCAGAAAGAAAAGAGATGACCAAAAAGAAACAGCCATTAGACTGACTGCCAACTTCCAATCAATGACAATGGAAGCCGGAAGAAAATGGAATCTCTTCAAAGTGCTAAGAAAAAATAACTGTCAAGCTAACATAAACAGCAATGCAACCATTCAAGAATAGGGTAAAATAGAGATTTTTTTTTCAGATTTAAAAAACTGAGAATTTACCACCAGTAGAAGCTCACTAAAGACATTTCTAAAGGAATACAGAAAATAATGTCAGAAGGAAGATCTAAATGTAAGAAGAAATAATGAGACATTACATGGACAGTTATTAGGTACATCTAAACAAATGTCTGTATAATGTAATAATATCTAATTTTAGTAATTTAAAAACCATAGTACTGCTTTCAATAAGATCTAAAATCTATCCTGGATCATTGCACTTAAATAAAAGTTTGAAAACCAAACAAAAGCAAAAGCGCTATAGTGCTGGATGATGATAGCAAGTCAGCCAGTTGGGTGAGGGGTAGAGTTCACCTGTTCCAAGAGTCTTATGTGGCTTGGGAAGGGATTTAACACTTTGTTGACTTTATTTATTTATTTTTATTTATTTTATTTATTTATTTATTTATTTTTTTAAAGATTCCATTTATCTATTCATTTATCCCCCCCTTGCCGCCTGTGCTCGCTGGGTCAGCCAACCATGCCGTGCGGGCGGGCCCGCCCCCACCAGGAGGCCCCAGGAACCGAACCCGGGGCCTCCCACATGGCAAACGGGAGCCCTACCGATTGAGCCACAGCCGCTTCCCAACTTTGTTGACTTTAGACTTTAAGTGTGTGATTCAGTCGAGATTCTAATGGGAAAACAGAAACCACTATGTGTTTCATCAAGAAGGGATGTGGTCATTGGAAAGATGTGCTTTACAAACAGACCAGGAGAATGGCCCTGGGCCTGAAGACATCAGGCAGTACCTGCATCTGGGAAGCTGTGCCAGATGATGGGGTGGTGGGCATTGTCAAGGGGAGTGTTTCTCAAGAGTTCTACCGGGAGCTGCGGCAAACCTCACCTCCACTTTCTTCTCACATGTCTACCCCCTGCCAGTTCTCTCTCTCTTTCCAAAGCACCAGTGCCTTCACAGGGCATGAAAGTGCTAGCCAGGGACCTGGGACATGATACCAGTTGTCCATCCCCTGCCCCACAGGCAAGAGCCCAAAAGGTGAGGCAGTGCTGGCTGTGACCACACTCCGACCAGCACAGGATGCTGGTGAGCTTGCCAGGCTACTAATAAATACACAGGAACAAAGTGTAGGACTTCCAGACCATAAGAGGGCCTAAGAGTTACCTCCTGAGATCCTCCTTGTTGCTCAAATGTGTCCTTTTTCTAAGCCAAACTCAGCATGTAAATGCATGACCTTCCCCCCAGTGAGAGACATGACTCCCGGGGATGAGCCTCCCTGGCACCAAGGTATTACTACCAAGCACTGGCTGGTGATACAAATGGAAAAAGACCTTGAATAAAAGGGGGGAACGGTAAAGACACATGAGTGTATATGGCTAAGAGACTTCAAAGTGAGTCAAGAGGTCATCAGAGAGGTAATGCTTATGCACATCTCAGCAGGATGTCATAGACAGCAATGGTAGATACTACCCCAAATGGTGGGGTTCCTGAGGGCTCTGGAGACACCTAGGTCCTATGGTCATGGCAGATAGCTCTGGAGTTTGGTGCCTTGCCAGTAGGCCCTACTTTGGAGTTTGTGCTCCCAAGTGTGACAGAGTTGGACTCAGATGTGACTTCTCTACATATGCCTCTTCTGTCCCTTTTATTTGAACCTATAGTTAGTGCTGGAGTTGGTAGGTGTACATCCAAGAGACTTTAATCTCTGGGCTGTCCATGAGGCCCTGAGCCTCAGCGGAGTTGCTACACCTACTCTCCAGTTCATTGGACTCATCCAGGACAACTAACAAGGAGGTGAGGATGGACAACTACCACACCAAGGGACTGAGAGAGTCTACAACTGCAAGTAAGAGACTCCCATCCATCAGCCATGTGGGACCGAAGTCCCCTCTCAATTAGGGGTGGAGTGGGCATCACCATCCCAGAATCCTCAGGATTGGGGAATAAAATATAGACTAGAGTAGACTTACTGGTATTCTACTACAGACTCATTGTGATTCTAGCAATGGAAGAAATTATATCATTGATGTGGGGACAGTGGTCCCTGGAGGTGCTGTAGTCAGGGAGAGAGAAAAAGAGGTACAATATGGGGGCATTTTCAGGACTTGGAATAGACCTGAGTGACATTGCAATGACAGATACAGGCCGTTATATATCTTGCCATAACCTACAGAATTGAGTGGGAGAGAGTGTAAACTACAATGTAAAGTATAATCCTTGCTTAGTGGCAATGCTCCAAAATGTGTTTATCAATTGTAATGAATGTACCACACTAATGAAAGAAGTTGTTAATATGGGGAAAAGTGGGAGGTCTGGGGTGTGGGGCATATGGGAATCCCTTATATTTTTTATGTAATTTTTTAAAAGATTAATTAATTTATTTACTTCTTTTTACTTCTTTTAAATCCATTTTAAACCCTCACCCCTTCCCCGGTTTTGCTGTTTTGTGTCCATTCGTTGGGCAAATCTCTGTGTCTGTTTCCTGCCCTCTCCTCTCATCCTTCTCCTCCTGTCTTCACTGGGATTCCATCCTCGGAACCTCTGATGTGGCAGAGAAGCATTCTGCCACCTGCGCCATCTCGGTTCCTGGTTTTTTGGTGTGTCTCGTCTTGGCTCTCCCCTGCGTCTCTCTCTTGTTACGTCACCATCTTGCTGTGTGGTTCGTGGGGCCTGACAGCTCACCTGCTCGCAGGGCCTGAGGCCTCACCCGCTCACGGCGCCTGATGGCTTACCCGCTTGTGGGGCCTGGTGGCCCGCGCACCTTCTATATTTTTCTTTATTTTACTGGGAGGTCCCAGGGATTGAACCCAGGTCCCTCCATGTGGGAAACGGACGCCCAACCATTTGAGCCACATCTGCCCTCTTATGTAATATTTTATGTAATTTAAGTATCTTTAAGAAGAAATAAAAAATATATTTTATAAAAACACAGCAGACGAGCGCAAGTTCAATACAGAAGGCACAAAGGAGGAGAGAGCAGGAAAGCAGGATGCGCAGCGCAAGTTAAGGCCGTCACAATCACCATCACCACAGCAGCCAACGTGCGAGACTCGTTCACCCCATTGGATGTGTAGAATCCCAGTTCTTTGTCGTTTGCCAGAGACACACCTAGTACATAAGGTCACGTAAAAGTAAAAGGCTGGGAAATATTTGCAAGCAAAGTACGAACTGAAATAAAGCTGGAGTGACTAACATCAAACCCGAGGCCAGTCTTGTTTAAGCTGACCCACTGCTTGGCATTTGCTTTAGAGGTGGGAAGGTGAGCCACCATCCACAGTCAGTGTGGGGCAGCACTGGGCCAGGTGCCTCGGACGCCGTCCCCGTCCCAGCCAGCTACAGCGAGGCAGACAGGTGCGTCGCTGCCTGCCAGCTGCCTTTCCCCTTTGCTAATTCACCCCTTCTCCTCCCCCACTCTCAGAGCACATGGGTCTGGGAGGAGCTAACCCCAGTGCTTCATGCTTCAGGGGTGGCTATGTGACCCCTGCCAAGTCAACCACAATGAGGCTCAGTTCTGGAACTCTCGTTAGAACTGTAGGGCAGAGGAAACCTCTGGTTCTGCCGGGGTTGCTGACAGGGGAGAATGTCGGCCTGAAACTGCTGCGGGGTAGAACCAACACAGAGAAAGGCGAAACTGTTTAAGTCAGGGCTGGATCGAGCTGTGCCTGAAGGACACCCCTGACTCGGCAGCTCTATGAGTCAGCTCTTTTCTGCTTGAGCTGGTATGAGTTGGTTTTTCTGTCACTTGTAACCCCTCACTCTAGACATGTCCACATGGGGGGACCTTGCCCGCCTGTGGGGTCAGAGAGGCTTCCCAGAAGAGGTGAGAGGTGGGCTGGGCCGTGACAGCTGCCTCATGGATAGCCAGGGGGAGAGGGGTATGCCTGGGCAGGCTGGCACTGGCGTTGGCTGTCTTCCCAGGCATCCATGCAACTTGCTGGCTGCTAGGTGCCGTCTCTGCCCAGGCAGGCTCCAGGCCCCCAGCTCGGCTCCCAGCAGCACCTAATGAAGGCCTCGGGCCTTGGCAAAGCAGTGACATCCCAGAAACCTTGCACGGGGTGGGGCAGGCCAGGCCCCAGGGTCTTAGCTCACGGGGCACGTTGGGGTCAGGATCACCAGCCTCAGCGTTCAGCTGCAGGCATGTGTGAGGAGCAGCAGGGAGCCATCGGTGGGTGCCCGCCCCTCCCAGCCTCCAGCTTGGCTGGTGCCATGGATGGCCCCTGGTGGGATGCCAGGCAGGCACAACGAGCAGGTCGCCGAACACAGTGGGTTTAGGGGTCTGCTCTCAGCTCTGCAACGAGGTCACTTCAGATCCTTGATCCCAGCCGACGAACTGGGATCCACCTGCCGACCAGCTTATGCCTCCACGCCGGCTTAAAGCCCCCTCCTCCAAGAAGCCTGCCCCGACCACCCCCGGCAGAAGTGTGCCATCTGCCTCCCACATCCCGTTAAACCCTCACAGAGTGCCAGCGCCAGCTGCTGCGGGCGGCGGCTCCGTGTCCATGCATTGCATCTTCCCTCACCTCTGCCAGCCCGGAGCTCAGCCAGCGCCTGGCACGAGCATCCAGTGGAAGGCGGTTGCGGCAGCACAGCACTGTAAAAGCAATGGTTCCCGCCGTCTGTTTAAAGATGGTTAACATGGCAAGGGGTGTGTCATACAAATGTTACCACAATGAAACAAAACGTATAAAAGAATACTCAAGGGGCTTGTGCTTGCTAAATAAATAACGAAGAGCTGGATAAAATTTCAAGGTCCCCAAGAGTCAAGCTGGGCTGGTATTTGTGTTTATGTTTACTTAGCAATCAATTACAGCTCGCTTATCACGTACCAGGCTCTGTTTTTGTTTTTTTTTTTTTAAAGATTTATTTTATTTATTTATACACCCCACCCCCAGTTGTTTGCGCTCGCTGTCTGCTCTCAGTTCGTCTTCTTTTGAGGAGGCACGGGGAACAAAACCTGGGACTCCCACATGGGAGGAAAACACCCAATCACTTGAGCCACTTCTGCTCCCTGCTTGTTGTGTCTCTCGTTTACTCGCTGTCTCTTCATTGCATCATCTCGCTGCGTTGTCTCGTTGTGTCATGTTGTTGCATCAGCTCGCCGTGCCAGCCCATTGTGTCAGCTTGCTGTCCTGCTCGTCCTCTTTAGGAGGCACCAGGAATGAACCCTGTGTTAGGCGGGTGCCCAAATGTTTGAGCCACATCTGCTTCCCCAGGCTCTGTTTTAAGTCCTTCGTAAATATTAACTCACGGACTCCTCATGATGACCCGTAATGGTATGTTCTACTTGGTCCTCCCTGCTTCATAGATGAAGAACCTGAAGCACAGAGAGGCTCAGTAACTTTCCCAGAGTTGCACAGCCAGTGTGCAACAGGGACAGATTCAAACCCAGGCCATCCTCCCCTGGAGTTGGAGCTCTTAACCTCAGGGTCACTATGAATCAGGGTCCCAAGGCCATGGGAGGTGAAGGGACTCGCCCAAGGCCTCAGGCCAGTGGCCAAACCCTCCAGCCTCCTCAGCTCCTTCCTGCTCTCAGAGTCTCACCTCCAAACAGGGGGCCTGGGGGGTGTCAGTTCCCCAGGCTTCTTAGAGGCCTCACAAGGCATAGCCCGTGTGTTCCTCCTCCCTTCTCTTGGTGACGGTTTTGCCCGTGAGCATCCTGTGGGCAAAGGTGGGGCTGCATTTGTGCTTCGTGGGTGTGTTTTGGGGTCTCTTGGTTGACAGCTTCAATCTGCGAGTGCAGGGAGCGGAAGTGGATGGAGGCCACGGGGCACCCAGCCTGGGCTGTGGGCTGAGCACTGCCCCTGCGTCCAGGGCCCGGAGCTTCCAGGCCAGGGGGGGTTGGGGGGCACCAGGGCGGCACCCTATAGTGGGAGAGCTGAGAGAGGTGCCAGCAGGTGGGGGGGCTGTGGGTGGGCTGGGGACTGCTGGGCAGGGCTGGCTGTGGGAGGGGTCCACAGGTCCCCGTGGGGATTCAGGATCCAGGATTCAGACAGACCGTTCTGTTCTCCCCATGCAGCGAGGGCCACGCCTGGGGGTGCCCAGGGCAGCAGGCGGCCCCTTGGGCACCTCTGAGAAGGCCTCCCTGACCGCCAGGCTGGCGCTGGGGCCTCTGGGGGCCACTGTGTGGCTTGGAGAACCTGCTCCCAGCCCCACTGATGAGAGAGCACGAGGCAGGCATGTTTAACACCATGGCACCATGTGACCCCTTGGGGAGCCGCGGGGGGCCTGGGGGGAATCAGGGGCCTTGGGGGGCCCAGGATGGGCCTCAGGATCAGGGAGACCTGGGGGTTTTGGGTGGCAGGGTCCTTGAGGGAGAGGAGCAGGCTCCCACAGGGGCTTTGGCCAGGGCATTTACTCACCTGGGGGCACCTGGGAAGGCCTCAGAGTCCTCATGAGTGTGAAATGACCTAAAGGTGACAGGGTCCATTCCTCTCAGAGCCCCCTTGCTCTACTCTCATGCCCGGACCCCTCTGAAGCCAGGCCCAGCAACACCCCCTTACTGCCCCCTCCACAAAATCATTTCCAAGAGTGGCTGAGGCTGTGGATTTGTCAGAAGGTTTTGTGGGGCAGTGGAGAAAAGACCCCATATCACACAGTCCACCACAGATGTCCCTATGTCCCCAAAGTTCCTCACATACCGACGCCTCTCCATTTTAACTGTGTTGATATAAAGTGCCTAGATGGTGCTGGTACCTAAGTAGTGCTGTGTAAGGCTTAGCTGCCATCATCACCACCATCACCATCACCATCACCATCATCACATCACCACCATCATCACCATCATCACCATCACCATCATCACATCACCACCATCATCACCATCACCATCATCACCATCACCATCATCATCATCACATCACCACCATCACCACCATCACCATCTTCACCATCACCATCATCATCATCACATCACCACCATCACCACCATCACCATCATCACCA
>JAKSZT010000088.1:4509651-4520033 GCA_026826555.1 Tolypeutes matacus | reverse complement strand
TCACCACCATCATTACATCACCACCATCATCATCATCACCATCACCACTGTTAATGCATCCCCACCATCATCACCATCATCACCACCATCACCATCATCATCACCATCACCATCACCATCATCATCACCACCACCAGCATCATCATCAACACCATCAACATCATCACATTATCACTGTCATTACCATCACCATCACTGTTATCAGAGAAGGTGACCAGGTGTCTAGGTTCTTGGCTTTGAATGAGAAAGAATTCAAGGACGAGCCATAAGTCAAATAAAGGCAAGCAGAGAATTTATTGGGGGGTAAAGTAAGAAAAAAAAAGTATACCTTTCAGAGTTGAAGACAGGCATCTTCAAGGGAGAAGATGTGAAGTTCTGCCCTGGGGTCCCCTGTCTGCACTGATAAGCAAGGGCTTAGGGTGTGGTGACCCAGTGGTGTGGGGTGCCTAGAGGTTTGGGGGGTGCTGTCCAGTGGTGATTGGCTTCTGGCTGCTGTCCATGACCTCTGCAGGGCATGTTGACCAGCAGTGATTAGCCTCTGGTCACTGTCTGCGAGGCATGATGTCACTGTCCATGAGACGTGGGGTAACCTGAAAACTGGGTGGGCAGGTGGTGGTGGTGCCCCTCTCGCCCCTTCCCTCTTTGCTGGCTGCCTTCTGATAGAGCAGCCTTGGGTGTGTGCTGCGAGCTGCTCCTTTCTAGCTCTCATCAGGCTAATGCTAGGAAATAGGCCAATGCCTCAGTTTCTCTTACCAGGCGAATTAGGTTTTCTGCCCCCTTCCTCCTCAGGTCCCTCTTCTGTCCTGCCTCAGTCACCACCACCATCATCACCATCATCACCATCACCGCCATCATCATCTCCATCACCATCACCATCACCATCACCATCACCATCACCATCACCATCACCATCACCATCACCATCACCATCACCTCTGGATTCCTCTCTTCCCCTCAGATTCCCTCCTCTTGTCCCCATGGATCCCGTGCCCTTCTCAGTTCACACCCCCCTCGTCAGAACAGGAGCCTGCTCCTGTAGTCCTCTTCACATAAAACTGGAGGACTTACGATGCTTGGTGTGTGGGGTGCCAGAAATATCCGTGCCTTTGTTGTGTGCTCCTGAACCCAAGGAGCTGGTGGAGAGGCCAGTGGTCAGACTAAAGCAGCGTGTGTAACCAGGCCCAGCATGAGGGGCTGAGGCCGTGAGAGGTCACAGAGGTGGCCCGGTGAGTCCAGGCCCCGGGGCGGGGCGGCTGCAGGGCTGGTCTGAAGTTCCCATCCACTTAGCGTGGCCCACCTAGGGCACAGAATGCCTGCGCCCAGCACAGAGCCAGGCCTGGAGATAGGGGCGGCCGAGGATGTGGCAGGCCCTCGTGGGGTGACTGGGGGAGCTTGTTCCCCGGGCACCTGGGGGCGTGCTGCACAGCTCACTGCAGGGCTGAAGAGTCGGCATCGCAGCCTGCAGGCCCAGCAGCCACACCAGGTCCTGTCCCCCGAAGCCTCTTCAGCCTTGGGCAGGGCAGGGGAGGGCCAACCAGGGGGGCAGCCGAGCCAGTCTGAGAGCAGGACCAAAGGGGCCAGGATGTCACCCGGCCACCAGGGGCTGGTGGGGCAGGGTAGAAAAGTGTGGTCCTGAGCAGGCCTCCTCAACAGCCCCCTTCTCCTCCACCAAGCTCTTCCCAGGCCTCCGGGTCTCCCCTTCCCCATGCTGCCTGGCCACGCCCGCAGCCTGGGCCCCTCTGTGCTGGGGTCCCTCGGGCCAACAGGGGCTGCCTGGCGCCTTGGAGCAGCGCCTCCCTGCGGCCGTCCCAGGGAGCTGCACTCAGCCCGCTCCTCCCCTCCCTGGGGCTGGGCCAGGACTGGGAGGGAGGTAGAGGAGAGGAAGGGAGAGACTCTGGGCGTTCCGAGCTTCACTTGGAGACAGATGCCCAGACAACGGGGTGGGGACGTGGGGGCAGCAGGAAGGGTCTGAGCACCCAGTGGGCCCGGTCCCCATCACAGGCGCCTGTGCCCACCACCTCCTGGGGGGTGTCAGGCCTGGAGGACTGGACAAACCCACCCACCACATCAGACCTCCCACCCGCCAGCTGCCCCCCTTCCCAGGAAGCCCCACTCGGGAGTGCCCTTGCAGCCAGTCTCAGATGCCCTGGGGTGCCTGCCCTGCCCCCCAGGAGCCCAGCGTGCCCTGTCCTTCTGGGGAGCTGCCATCTGACACTAACATGCGACCCCAGGGGAGCCACGGCCCATCTCAGGAAGTGGAGTGGGTCCCATGACAGAGCTGAGCAGAGCCAAGGGCAGTCCAGCAGGCCCGGCAGAGGCCCCGGTGGCCCGAGGTCATCCCAGGGCGATGGCTGGGAGGTCAGCATTCCAGAGGAGGTTGGCAGTGGCCCGAGGCCTGCAGCTCCCTGAGCGGGGGACAGCAGAGCTGCAGGTACCGGCCCAGCTCAGATGTGACACTCAGCACCTTCCATCCAAGGGGGGGAACAGGAGGGAGAGGGGGTGCCGGCAGGGAAGGCCTGCTGGTGGCCATGGCCTGACTCCCAGGACAGCCCTGGTTTGCTCCTGTTGTCCTGGAGAGTTACTCATGCATCCCTTTCACTCCGGGAGTGCCCTCGCTTGGGGGATACATCAGAAAGCTCTGCAGAGAGGAACCCTGGACGTGAAACAGGCCAGACAAAAGGGCAAATAGCGTGTGCTCTCCCTGATAGGAAATAATTAGAATAAGCAAATTCAAAGAGTCAGAACCTGGAATGCAGGTTACCAGGGGCCGGGGTGGGGGAGGGAAGGGGAGTTCATGCTTAAGGGGTACAGTGTTTCTCTTTGAGGTGATGGAAACGACTTGGTAATGGATGGGGGTGACGGTGGCACAACACTGGGGATGTAATTTTAAGAGAGCGGAATTTTCCCGTCTCTGCACGCGGTTGAAGGGAAGATTCTAGGTGGTGCCCATGTTGCTTGGACCACCTGGGGATGGCAGAGCGTAATCAGTGAAGCCTGCGGGGCACTGTCACCGTAGCTAGAGTACAATCACAATAGCGGCCTCTCATCAGTCCTAACAGCCACTGTGGAGCGACAAAGTGAGGCGGGTATACGGGGACTCTGTGTCTTGTGCACGACCTTTCTGTAAACCTGCAACTTCTCTAATAGAGAGGGGCTGACACTCAAAGCGGCCTGAGCACTAACACTGGCAGGGAGCCAGTCCCCCCACTGGTAACAGCCTCGAGTGAAGTGGGGGAGCTGCCCACCCCAGGGGCAGGAAGACTTTGCAGATGGCTCTGGGGCCACCACTTAAAGGACAATGAGAGTTGCCAGATGATGGCATGCCCCAGGCAGAGGGGTGGGGTGCAGCACCCTGTGACGGCCAAAGGAGCTCAGGGTGGCTGGGGTGTCAGGAAGAGAGGGGATGTAGGGAGGCAGGGCAGGAGGGGCCCTGAATTAGCTGAGGCTTCATCTCCAAGGCTATGGGGAGTTTTCAGGGGGGGTTAGGAAAGTGGCGCTGGCTGGGGGGGGGGTGGTAGAGGTGTTGTGGCCTGAGCAGGGTCTTGGGGACTGGTGGCTGCATGGAGGTGATGGGGGCGGGGCGATGAGCGGGAGGTCCAGGCTCCAGACTGGTGCAGAGGCTGCACCATGGTCCGCATGCACCCCTACCTCTGGTCATGGGCCCCAGTACCCCACCCACAAGGTCCAGCGTGGATCCCTCCACCAGCACGGCACCCCTGGAGGGTCCTTGCTCCCCCTCCACCGCCATTCTTCAGGGAGCAGCCAGGGCCACCTCCCTGCCCCCAGGACGGCTAGGAGCAAGGGTGGAGGATGTGAAGAGTCTGGAGCCCCCCTGCGTTGCTGCGGGGAGCAGATGGTGGTGCTGTGCCCATTGGCAGCCCTCAGAAAGCTAAGTCTAGCATGACCGTGTGACCTTGCAATTCCACTACCAGGTACAGACCCTGTCTCAGTGTGCCACAGGGCTGCCAGAGTAAAGCACCAGAAATGGGCTGGCTTTTACTACAGGGAATTTATTAGGGGGAAAAGCTTCCAGTTCCGAGGCCGTGACATGTCCAAATCACGGCACCATCAGAGCTGCTTTCTCACCAAAGTCAGCTGCTGGTGATTCTGGGGTCCTGTCACGTGGCAAAAACGGCCGCCGATCTCCGCGAGGCCCCTGCCTTCCCCTCCAGAATCTACCGTCTCCCAGAGCTCAGCTGTGGGCAAACAGGCTTGCCTCTTTCCCGGCCTCCTCTCTCTGTCTCGGCGGCTTTGCTTTCTTCACGAGTTCAGCTGTGAGCTCTCAGGCATATGGCTCATCTCCTCAGCTTTGAGCCGCTCCACGGGCCCAGCCTCTTGGGCCTCCATGCTTAAGCTCTGGCTGCTAGCGGTCCTCAAGTCCTCTGTCACATGTAGGTCAAAAATGATGGCTTCCTTTCTCCTGTGAGTTTCTCTCTTTGTGTCTCAGTTTATAGAAGACCCAGCAAGAGGGCAGAGACTCAACCTGAATCACCGCCTCACTGACATAGTCCAATCAAAAGGGTCTCACATCCACGGGAATGGATTAGTTCAAAAACAATCCTTGGGGAAGCTGATCTGGCTCGAGCAGTTGGGCGCCAACCTACCACATGGGAGGTCCTGGGTTTGGTTCCCAGGGCCTCCAAAAGAAGACGAGCAAGACAGCGAGCTTACGCGACGGGCTGGCGTAGCGAGCTGATGCAACGAGCTGACCCAACAAGGAAACACAATGAGAGACACAACAAGCGGGAGCGGAGCTGGCTCAAGCCTTTGGGTGCCTCACTTCCACATGGGAGGTCCCGGGTTTGGTTCCCAGTGCCTCCTGAAAAAAGAAGACAAGCACACAAACAAACAGACACAGAGAGCAGACAGCGAGTACAAACAACGAGGCGAGGGGAGAATAAATACATAAAAATAAATCATTTTTAAAAAATTCTTTTCTTTTTAGGATTCATAAAAGAACTTCAAAATGCCACACTCCACCCTCTGAATCCCAAAAAGACATGTTCCTTCCATATGCAAAATATGTTCATTACACCACAATATTTCAAAAATCATTTCAGTAGCAATGCTAAGTACAAAATCTCCTAAAAATCAGTTATTGGCATGCAGTTTGCCTTGGCTCAAAAGTCCCCTCTGACCTGTGAAAATTACAATACAAGTTACCTGCTTCCAATATACAAAAGAGGAAGAAACCTAGGATAAACATTTGCATTACTGTAGGGAGGAATTGGGAGAGAAACCGGCTACATGGGTCCCAAACAGTTCCGAAAACCTGCAGGGCTCCCTCCATTAGATTTCACAGTCAGAGCCACCTATGGAATGCTGGTGACGTCTGCTCCTTGGGGCCTTCGGAGGGCCCACCCCTTCCACGGGCTTGCCCAATGGCCATCTTCTCAGTCCCACCCTCATTGAGCATCCGGTGGCGACCAAGCCTGAGACCTCACCCTCCAGGAACATTGGGGTGATGGCCACACTTTCCCCCATCTCTGGGGACAGTCTCAACCCCCTTAGTACAGTGAGGTGGTGGCAACGGCACGGTCCCTAATCTCTGGCATACAGGCCCGACCCCCTTAGAAGAGTGGGGTGACGACTCTGTGGGGACTAGGCCCACGTCCCTCAGAGAAGTGGGGTGTTGACCTGACTCTCCCTAATCTTCAGGGAATGTGCTCCACCCTCTCTGTAGCCTGGGGTGGCCAAACTTTCCCTGAGCAATGGGCAGGAAGATCCACCCTCTTCAAATGCTGGGCAAACTCCCCGTTTCTGCACCCACGGGTGGGGTCCCTCTCCTGGCCTGAGAAGATGTCCCAAGTACAGACCTTAGCTGCCACTGTTTTGCTCTTGAAGCCATTTTCCCTTCAATCTCTTCCCAACCTGTCCCTTTTAGTCCAGGCTAATAGTGGTTTCGTTCATACAGATCTCTCAAACAGCCTGTCGAGTTTGCACGCAGGTCACGGGGCCAAGCCGTCAGACAGTAGGACTGCCCACAGATCCTTCCTGGATAACTGCGTTTCCAATCCCGACTTCCACTGAAATGGCTCCTGTTTCCAAGTTCAGTGAAGTTTTTGTGTGGGGCAGGATCCTGAGAGGGCTGGTTTTTGGAAGCTCGGCATTTCCTAAATCATTACTGTCTGGTTCCTTTGTGCCAGGGAGTACAGTTCTCAGCTTATCTCTTTCCTCTCACATTTTGCTATAAGCTGCAAGGAGAAGCCAGGCCTCATTTTCCACATTTGATTGAGAAATCTCCTCAGCTACACGTCCAAGATTGTCATTTCCACATTCTGCCTCCATCCAACACCAGGAGTTAATTTTGCCAAATTCTCTGCCACTTTGAAACAAGGATCACCTGTCTCCCAGTTTCCAGTAATAGTCTCACCATGTCCTTCTAAGCCAGGGGTTCTTAAACGAGGTCCAATGAGCTTGAATTTAAATTAAAAAAACACACCATGATTCCTGTGGGGATGCGTCGGTGCGGGCGCGATATATTTATTAAATAGTACACAGTACAGTGTCGACTTAGTCAGGGGTCCGTGGTTCTCTCCTGACTGGCAAAGGGGTCTGTGGAACAAAAACGTTGAGAACCCCTGTCTAAGCCAAGGCCTCCCTGGAAATAGCTTAGGTTCCATATTCCTACCAACAGTCTCTTCAGAGCAATCTAGACCTTTTGTATAAAGCATCTCACAATTCCTGCACAAAGCACCCCTTACCCATTCATTTATAAAGCCATGCCAGCATTTTCGGTGATTGCACAGCACCTCCTCACTCTCCTGATACCAATTTCTATCTTAGTTTGCCACGGGGCTGCTGACGCAAAGTACCAGAAACGTGTTGGCTTTTATATGGGGAATTTTATTTGGGGTGAAAGCTTACAGTTCCAAGGCAGTGAAATGTCCAAATCAAGGCACCGTCAGAGACGCTTTCTCACCAAAGTCAGCTGCTGGTGATCCTGGCGTCCTGCCCCGGGGGGAAGCAAGATGGCGGGCGAGCTCTGCCCAGGCCTCTGCCTTCCCCTCTGGCCTCGCTTTCTCCCAGATCCCAGCTCCTGGAGCTCATCTCTTCTGCCTTGAGCTGCCCCATGGGCCCAACCTCTTGGGGGTTTCTTGGCTGCTAGCGATCCTCGAGTCCCCTTTCTCATTGCAGGATCAAAACTGTCAGCTTCCTTTCTCCTGTGTCTCTTTCTGTCTCCATTTATATCAGACCCAGCGAGAGGACAGAGGCTCTACCTGAGTCACACCTCGAAAGGTTCTCACACCCACAGGAATGGATTAGTTCAAGAACATAAACTTTTTCTTTTTGGGACTCATACAAGAACCTCAAACTGTCACAGACCCAAAATAATTGAAAGCAGGAACTCAAACCGCTACTTGTACACAGAGCTCATAGTGGCATTATTCAGCATTATTAACAAGAGCCAAAAGCTGGAAGCAACCCAGGTGTCCATCAAGAGATGAATGTGGGAAGCGGCTGTGGCTCAATTGATAGGGCTCCCGTTTACCGTATGGGAGGCCCCGGGTTCGGTTCCCGGGGCCTCCTGGTGAAGGCAAGCCCGCCCGCGTGGCGTGGTTAGCTGACCCAGCGAGCACAAGCAGCAAGGGGGGGATAAATGAATAAATAAATAAAATCTTTTAAAAAAAAGAGAGATGAATGGATACACAAAATAAGGCATGTACACACAGTGGAATAGTATTTGGCTGAAATGCCTGCACAACAGGGGTGAACCTTGAAAACAGCATGCTAAGTGAAATAAGGATAAATATGGCACGATTCCACTTAAATGAACTATCTAGAATGTGCAGATCATGGAGACAGAAAGGAGATGAGAGGTTACCTGAGGTGGGGGGTGGGAAGAGGGGGGTTATTGCTCCATGGGGACAGTTTCTGTTTGGAGTGATGGGAAAGTTCTGGAATTAGTGGTGATGGTAACCCAGCATTGTGAATGTACTTAATGCCACTGAATTGTATGCTTAAAAATGGTTAAAATGGTAAAAATTTAAGATCTGTATATTTTACCACAATGAAACTGAAATTGCAAAACAAAAACAAACAAACAAACAAAAACAAAGCAAGCAGCTCTGCTCTCATCCACCTCCAAACTCTGCAGCAGCTCCAGTGACGTCCGTGGCTGGTGCCCGTGGCTGCCTCTCCCACAGCCGCTCCCTCCCTTCTTCCTAGCAGAGCCTCCACTCTGTTTGCGAGGTCCAGCCTCCTCCAAAGCTGCTCACAGCACAGCCAGCCACAAGCCAAGGAGCTGGTGCCAACACGCAGATCGACCCACTGCTGCTTTCAGCTGTCTTGCTGGAAAAAACGCCTGCCACTGACCTTGCTGGCCTGTTCCTTTGGCCTGGGACCTCCTGGTCCTGTGGTCCAGTTCCGGCCAAAGAGACAGGAGGGGGTCTGCTGGGGGCTTCTAGAAAAGGTTTCCTCAGCAATGCGGCAGATATTCCAAAAGAAATGAAGACAGCCCTCCTGTCTCCCCTTGGACTATCCCTTCCGCATGTGACAGCGTCAGCCAAAGCCAAGGGCCCCTGGGTGCCAGGTCCACCTGTGCCAGGCACTGTTCTTGGACCTTTACAGAAGTTAACTTTTTACTGCCCTAATTACTATCCTTATTTTACGGGGGGGGGGGGGGGAACCGGAGGCACAGAGAGGCAGTTCTTTTGCCCTGGTAGGTGATGGAGCTAGGACCAAGCCGAGCTGTTGGGCCCAGCGTCTGTGCATCCCTGGACATGCTGTGCTTCCTGCAGGGTAGACATGGCCTCCCAGCTCCTGTAGGCTGGGCCTGCCCCTCCCCATGTCAGCCCCCGAGGCCCTCCATAGCCAAGACTCCCCTGCGGTTCTTGGCCGCCTTTCTGCCCCTTGACCCTCTTTCCCACCTCAGGCCCTTTGCACAGTCTGTTGCTTTTGCCTGGAACTCTTCTCACAGAACTCTCCGTCTCCCTTCCGGGGTCATATTTCAAGTGCCCCCTCCCCTGAGGCGAGTGGGGGTGTGTGTGTGTGCTGGGGGTGAGGGCGGCTTCCCTGGATGTCCTTTGTGCCTTTTGAATTCTGAACCAAGTGAATACACTATCTACCCAAAAACGAATGCAATTTCGAACATTTAAATAGACAAGAAGTCACTGTCCCCGCTTTCTCCCAGAGAGCACAGTGAGGAGAGGGGCCCAAGAGCGAGCAAGCAGTAGAGGCAGCTGCCCGCCACCCTCGGCAGGCCGCCAAACAAGAGCCACTGCGAAGCCGTGTCGACAGGGCCGACCCTGGACGCAGCATGACAGGAAGGACACTACCTCCGTGGTCTTCCTCCCCCAAACCCGTAACCCCACCCAGTCATGAGGAAAGCTTCAGAGTCCCCAATTTCGGGACTTGCAGTAAAAGCCCTGACTGATCCTCAGAACTGTCAAGGTCACCACAAATGAGGAAAGCCTGAGAAACTCACGGCCGAGACGACCTGAGGAGATGGCTAGATGTCATGGGCTCCTGGGACAGAAGGAGGACATTAGGGGAAACCTGGGGAGATCGGAATGAAAAATGGGCTTTCATTCATAATAATGTACCAGTATAGCTCATGACTGAAGCAATGTGCCACACTAACGTAAGACATTGGTAGGGAAGCTGGGGCTGGGCTGTGAGGGACTCTAAATCTAAAGCTGTCAAACAGAAAGGTTGTTTCTTTAAAGTCACTGTCCCACGCACCGTCCGCCACCTAGAGCTGGTTTGGCCCTCTGGGGCCGGGCCCAGCTCGTTCCTCCCAGCACACATGGTAACTTGGCCTTCAGGGTGCCCGTTTGCTTGTCTGTTGTCAGCACACAGTAGGCCCAGTGCCAGGAAGTGAGGGCCGGGAGGTGGGACCAACCTGGGGGCTGCACTTGAACCCATGTGAGCAGGAGGCCATCAGACTCATCTGGGGGCGCAGGGAGGGGTCCTGACCCCCCCAGGCTCCCACAGTCTTCAGGGCACTTGTGCCTCTGGACTGAGCGAGCCTCCCCCAGGGAGGGCCTCGGCCCTCTCTTGCCCCAGCCAGCCCTCCACCCAGCTCCCCTCTGCAGGCAGAGTGAGGGTAGTTTCCCTCAAGACCGTCCCCGAGGGAGAGCCCGGCAGCTCTCCAGCCCCGACCTCTGAGGGCACCTGTGGGGTGGGAGAGGGGTGCTAGTGAGGCTGAGTGGTGGCAAGGCAGGGCCAAGGTGGGCCTTCCACGTGTGAGCCCCTGGTCCTTTCTATTAACCTTTTAATATGGAGAATGTCAAACACACGCGTACAAGTAGAGAGGATGGTAGAGTGAACCCCTAAATACGCATTCCCAGCTTGAGCGAAGCTCAGTCTTATGAGTCATAACCACCCCCCACACACACAGCCACCACCCACTGATCCCTGGAGTATTTGGGAGCAAATCC
>JAKSZT010000088.1:4487604-4504651 GCA_026826555.1 Tolypeutes matacus | reverse complement strand
GGGTCAGCCAACCACACCATGCGGGCGGGCTTTGCCTTCACCAGGAGGCCCCGGGAACCGAACCCGGGGCCTCCCATATGGTAAACGGGAGCCCCACTGATGGAGCCACAGCCGCTTCCCTATATATATATTTTTAAGATTTATTTATTTACTTTATCCATTTTAAACACCCCCTTCCCCGTTTTGCTGTTTTGTGTCCATTCGCTGGGCAATTCTCCGTGTCTGTTTCCTGCCATCTCTTCTTATCCTCCTCCTCCAGTCTTCACCAGGATTCGACCCTGGAGACCTCCGATGTAGGAGAGAGGTGTCCTGCCACCTGCCCCACCTGGGTTCCTGGTTTTTGGAGCTTTCGGAGCATCTCGTCTTGACTCTCCCCTGCGTCTCTCTCCTGTTACGTCATCATCTTGCTGCATGGCTCCCGGGGCCTGGCGGCTCACCCGCACACAGAGCCTGGCAGCCCAAGCGCCTTCTATATATATATTTTTTATTTTACCGGGAGGTCCTGGGGATCGAACCCAGGTCCCTCCATATGGCAGACGGACACCCAACCATTTGAGCCACATCTGCCCCCCTCTGTTCAAAATTGAGTACAAAATTGTGCATAGGTACTGACAGCTTCATCTTGAAGATGTTGACCCTAAGATAACCCAACACCTGATAAAAGCAAGAATTTTTATTTCGCTTTCTACTTCTTTCTGATTTAAAAACAAGTCTAAGATGACTAGTTAAGCTGTAATGGCTCCTAACGACTGTGACATTTAAGAACAATGACCTTCTGAGATGAAGCTATTTGGTCATTCATAGGTTAGTTAACCTTTGGGAGGCCCGAAGCCTCAGTACTTCCAGCTGGCTTGCAGCCTTTTATCCCTGCCCCCTACCTTGATTTAAGGTAATATTAATATCCGTTTGCCCAATTAATCCCCGTAACAAGTTCAAGCTGATTTTACTTCTCACAGCCTCTCCCCATTCCTCCCCCAACGTCTCTACCTTGTCACAGCTAAATTTAGTTCTCCAGGTAAAAATGCATTTACTACTCATCATTTCTTATCTTGAAGCGTTTCCATTCATTTCCATCGTCTGAAGTTAGTTCTCTAGGAAGCAGTACAGGAGCTCTAAGGGTTTCCCTGCAGCCTTTACAGCGCAGCTCATGCCGGCAGGCACAATGTTCTGGGCTGGCCTTTCTCCCTTGGAGTTGCTGGAATATGTCTTCTGGTACAAAGCATAGCTGTTGAAAAGTCCAATGTCCATCTGATTTTTTTTTTCCCTTATAAAAGATTTTCTTCTCAGGGTCATTCATTCCAGGACAATTTTCCCAGCATTGTTGCCAGATTCCCTCTAGGTTCTTGGTTATGTTACATAAAGGAATTTAAGGACATGCCAGTTTAGTTAGGCCAGTAGTTTATTAAGGAAATGAGAGAAGAGATGGGGGAAAACAACAGATTACGGGTCCCCGGTGTACTTGGGCTGGTCCAGGCAGAGAGCGGGGGGTTAGCTTGTGTGGCTGCTTTTGTTCCGGGGAGGGGACCCAGCTGTTTGCCGTTTTGGTTGATTATTCCATCCGTCAATTCCCCCCGGGGGGGGGCAAGATAAGGCCCTTTGAGAATATCCGGGGCTTTTCCTTGATCCTGGATGAAATCTCGTTCCAAATGGGGGATTCTGGTGGGGCTCTTCCAGCAGCCTTCGCTGGGGGGCGGGAGTCTTTCCCAACAGGGCTCCATGGCCATGAGTTTCACTGCCGTGGTTTTCTGCCAGGGTTTAGATTTGCCTTCCCACTCCCTAAACTAGCCTGCCTCAATGCCCCCCCCCCCGAGGGTGTACCCCCTTATTCTTAAGGGGGCACTGAAGGATTACAGAAGGCCATCCTTCTGCAAATACTTTCTGCTGGTTAGGGGCAGTAGGCCCTACCTGACAGGTGCAAAACCCTCTTGCTACTCTATTGCAGTTGGGGGAAGATGAATCTGGCACCATGGGTAGAGCCGGATGGAATCCCTGTAGGGCTAACAGGGCATTGATTCTAGAAGAAATAATCTTAATAAGAATCTTGAGGACACATGGTCCCAATAAAGGCTCCTGGGCCCCGAGAGTGGGAAAGGTCGGGTGCCTCTAAAGGCTGCATCCCCCCGAAGGTGGTGGGCTTTACCTGGCAGGTTTTGAGTGCTGTTTAGGACTGTTTCAGGGTGATTTACAGAGACGGCACTCCTCCTTCAGGAACAGGCATGCCCCTCCTGTGCGGCTGTGAGCGCGTCAGGGCTCTGCGGTTTTGCAGCGCCACAGCGGCAGGAAAGTCCATTTGCTGTCTAAGAGCTCCTAAGGCACGGCTGGTTTCTTCTGTCTGTTAGTTAGCTCTAGGGAGAGCTTATAATAGACAACGGGGTTTGGTATAAATTACCAATCCCAGTTTTCCATGCTGGTGGTTATGCCTAAGGCAGCTAAGAGGGGGATGAGAAGAGGGATTGCCCTTTTAGTTATTGTATAGGGAGAAAATACAGGAAATGGGAACAGACAAGATTTCTTCTTATTTTTTTAAACATTTATTTTATTTATTTATTTGCCCCCAGCCCCTCTTTGTTTGCACTTGCTGTGTCTATTCATCTTTCTTGTTTCTTTAAGAGGTACCAGGAGTAAGCAGATGTGGCTCAGGTGATTGGGCTCCCGTCTACCACATATGAAGTCCAGGGTTCGATTCCCAGGGCCTCCTGGTGAAGGCAAGCTGGTCTGTGCAGGAGTGCTGGCCCACGCAGAAGAGCTGGCACAGCAAGATGATGCAAGAAAAGAGACACAGAGAACAGGCAATAAGAGACACAGCAGACCAGGGAGCTGAAGTGGCACAGGAGATTGAGTACCTCTCTCCTATTCTGGAATGTCCCGGGACTGGTTTCCGGTGCCACCTAAAGAGAAGACAAGCAGACACAGAAGAACACACAGTGAATGGACACAGAGAGCAGACAGTGAGTACAAAAACAATGGGGAGGGGGAATATATAAATAAACAAATCTTTAAAAAAAGAGGCACCAGGAACCTAAGCCAGGACCTCCGATGTGGGAGCAAGGCGCCAAATTGCTTGAGCCACCTCCATTCCCTGCTTTGTTGTGTCTCTCATTATGTTTTTCTTCTTGTGTCTCTTGTTGCGTCATCTTGTTGTGTCAGCTTGCCACACCTGTCCATCATGCCAGCTTGCTGTCTACTTTAGGAGGCACCAAGAACTGAACCAGGGACTTCCCATGTGGTAGGTGGGAGCTCAATCACTTGAACATCTGCTTTCCAAGATTTCTTAAGGGGTGCCTGGCTTGCCCTCCCCCTAGCAATAGGTGTATGGGCTAGAGTTAGATGGAACAGCTGGCTTTGACACAGACATAACTTGACTTTGTTTCTTGAAGAGGTATTTCAGGCCATCGAATGGCTGGCACTCATATGTACTAAAATGGTTTTGGCATCAGAAACTTCCTTTGTTGGATTACAAAGCAACAGATTATCCACATATTGTAGGATGGGGCTCTGAGGCAAGTGAAGATCAGCGAGGCTCCGAGCTAAGGCATTCCCAAGAATATGGGGGCTGTCCTGGAACTCTTGCAGCGACACAGTCCATGTAAGCTGGGCGGGAGCTTTAAAGATGGACTCCTGCCATTCAAAGGCAAAGAGGAATTGGGAGTCCCGGTGGAGTTAAGAAAAGTCAAGAAAAGTAAACCAAGCTGTGGTTAGTAGATTCAAGCTCCAGGCTTGCAATCCCATACATGTTCTCTCTCCATGGCAGCAGGCCATAATGCCAACTGTGCTGGTTCACTCTGAGTTGTTGCTGCACTGCGTGTGCCCTTCACACAGCCAGCATGCTGCAGCACAGGTGGTCCTCGAGGGAAGCTAGGAAGGTGGGCTCCAGCCTTTTACTGGCCTGGTGCACAGTGCCCTTCAGCACTATAAAACAGAGCCAGTCTGGACGCGATGTCCCTTGTACACCTGGCCATATCAAGCCATCACTGGCTGCTGCAGGAGCCTGAAACTGCAACATATTCTCCATCCACTTCAGAAGCATAACCAGAGATGTAGTAGATACTTTCATTGTTTTATGGGTCAGTGACTGACCTAGTCAATAACTCAAATGGAGAGGAATCATGCAGGATATTTGGGCCTGGCTTGAATGCACAGGAGAGTTTGACAATACTGGAGTCTATCTCTTTTAATCTTTATATACTTTTTAAACACTTCCAATGCAATGTATAATATATTAAGTGAACTTACCTATTTCAGTACTTTGCTTTTTACTTCTATACCTTTACCACGATTACGTTAATTAACAGATATTTTACTTTAGCAGCACAGGAAAAACTACCTTCTCCGTTATTTTGAAAACCTAAGATTCCCAATGGAATCAAGGTTATCTTTCTTTATCATCGCTTTAAAATAGGCCAATTGATGTGACCTCTGATAGGTTTCTCTGTCATGAAATTATCTTTTGCTATTAATATCAATTTAGGTTTCTAATTAATAATGGCTCCCTGGAATTAGCCATTTAAATGCTTCAGTTTAGAAGATGCTTTTACAAACTCTTTATAATTAACCATAACCACATAGACTGGTTCACCATTACCCAATTTGTAACAGGCAAACCCCAAATCTGATTTCCTAGGCACAAGGAGACTGACAAAGTTAAACAGAGATTGAAAAGTTAAACTCAAAGTTAAGCACAGATTAAAACCGAGGAGAGAACTTTTTACACCTAGCATTTTCTAGGAACTTTTAAATTGATGGCATATGAGAAAGTTCATTATTTTACAGGAGAGGTTTAGTAAATGGCCTGGATCTTGGTCCCCATTCACTCCCCTTATTAGGCACAACCGAGTTTAAAACTGAGAAGGCTGTTTCTAAAAGGGAGTTAATGGGAGTGTGAGGTGTTTCCTCATCTCTTAAGGAGGCATGACCGTGTGGTCTCTGGCCCTCAGATCTGTCTGTCCTCTCCTTCTCTTACTCAGCTTTAACTGGACCTCAGGGTTCTAAGCAGAGGCTACTCTCGGCCATACTGTGGCCACGTAGACCATCGGGAGGCAGGTTTTCCTGATCCCTGAGAAGACACCTGTAGCAGTTTGGCAGTTTGATATAGTTATGAATTCCAAAATAGATATTGGATTATGCTT
Organism: Tolypeutes matacus; assembly: GCA_026826555.1. Taxonomy (NCBI): domain Eukaryota; kingdom Metazoa; phylum Chordata; class Mammalia; order Cingulata; family Chlamyphoridae; genus Tolypeutes; species Tolypeutes matacus. The sequence continues at coordinate 4,499,525 of JAKSZT010000088.1, read as the reverse complement.
GTAAACTGGTCTGTTCATCTGGGCGTGATTAGGTTATGATTAGGGCTTTGATTGGGCCACGTCAGTAGGGTGTTGAGCCCCGCCCCTTGGTGGGTGGGGTCTCAAAGACAAAAGACATGGCAAAGGACAGAGTTGGAGCAGTTTTGGTGTTGGAGTTCTGATGCTGAGTGTTAATGCTGGAGCCCAGGGGAGTGAGCACACGGAGGAGCTTGGTCGTGAGGAGGAGAGAAGGCTCTGGGAATAGAGATGAGCCGTTCACCTGATGGTTCACAGCTGGCCTTGTGGAGAGAGGCAGAGCCTAGAGGGCCTCCTAGTCTACAGCTGACCTTGTGGAGGAAACAGAGGAGCTGAGCCCAGAGAGAAACGCAGCCCAGGAAGAGAGGAACCCAGGAAGCCTGAACCCTGGCAGACGTCAGCAGCCGTCTTGCTCCAACATGTGGCAACAGACTATGGTGAAGGAAGAAACTTATGCTTTATGGCCTGGTAGCTGTAAGCTTCTACCCCAAATAAATACCCTTTATAAAGACCAGCAGATTTCTGGTATTTTGCATCAGCGCCCCTCTGGCTGACTAATACAGCACCCCTATGGGGAGTTTGCTGGAATGCTGGGGACCGTGCCCATTATTCTAGGAAGAATGCAGATGCACTTTCACTAACCAAGCAACTAAAACGATTTTATTAGTAAGCTGACCTGGCATCCCAGAGTCCAAGTCTTACTAAACTTTTAACCCTCCAGACCAAAGCCCCCAAAATAGACACTGACCCCTTGGGGGTCCTGTAAGTTTTGGCAGATATTTGGAGCCGTTGCTCTGGTCTCAGCCTTCTGAGAATTCAGAGCTGTGCCAACGAGCATCCCCGTGCCTGAACTAGGTCTTGGAAGATGCCTGAACTCGGGATTCAGGCCCAAGCCCCCAGCCAGGTTTGTGGAGATGTTCGAGCAGTTACCCCCCAACCGAAGCCCCCAGACCACGAGATTCTTAGGTCTTGGGAGATGCCTGAACCTGGAATTCAGACCAAAGCCCCCAAGCCGGATTTGAGGGAGACATTGGGAGCAGTTACCCCCCAACAAAGCCCCAGAATACGTGATTCTTCCTAGGAAAGGGGGCTAGAGACTCCCCGCCCCTTTTTTTTTTTTTACACCTATTCTTACAGAGGTCTTAGGAAGCAACCTCACTTTATGGCCCTTCCTGGGAGTTTCCCAGCTAAACCAGACATTAAAAGCCCACGAAGAGATTAGAGATCAATTGTTACAGCCAAAAGCCTCGGGACAGAGCAGAACTTCCCTGTGCCATGGATGGGGCCAAAGGTTCACTAGCAAATGCATTTTCAGTTTCTCAGACATTCCAAAGCATTCTATAAACCCAAAATGAGAAATTCAGTAGTAGGAAGTAGGACGATTAAATGTGAAGTTGAAGTGAATTATGACCCCCCTGGGAAAGGGAACGCAGACCACCTGGCACCACCTACCTCAGCCCTGCCTGCTGCTTTTCTCCCACCCTGTTCCAGACCAGGGAGCTGGGTGGGGTCGATAGGAAGGCGGGCCAGCAAGGTGTGGGGAGGTCAGGCTCCCTAGGAGGGGTGCAAGCCCCCAAAGCTAAAAAAAGACCGGGGCTTTAGAGTGGTCCCATCCAGGCTGGAAAAGGTGGCTCCACTATGCCTGAAGCTCGGCCCAGGACCCCTGTCTTGGCATGGCACTACTTTGTGCCCCCATCCTGGGCTCCCACACTCCAAGTCTGGGCCAGGTCCAACAAGCGTGGGTACGTGGTGTGGAGGCAGAGGGGTCCCCCACCCCAGCCCCCACCCTCAGTCTGGGATTATGTCTTGTGGGTGCCCATAGGGGAACCTGTTTAACATGGATAACCAAAAGAGGGCATTAAACAGGCTGTAATTCATAGTTAGACTCACCAGTCCTTGCCAGGATTGGGAAAGATTACCTGCTTCTAGGGCTCCTGGTTGGCTCGCCAAAATGTTGCCGGATTCCCTCTAGTTCTTGGCTATGTTACATAAAAGAATATAAGAACATGCCAGTTCAGTTAGGCCAGTAGTTTATTAAGGAAATGAGAGAAGAGAATAGAAATGGGAGAAAGTAACAGATTATGGGTCCCCAGGTGTACTTGCAGGCAGAGAGAGAGAGATTTAGCTTGTGTGGTTGCTTTTTAAACCATCGATTATTCCTCTCCTTGCTAATGTTCAGGGGAGGGCTGACATTTGTTTGCTGTTTTTATTGATTACCCCACCTGTCAATTTTCCCCATGGGGGGGGTCAATGATAAGTCCCCTTGACCCCTTATCAATGATAAGACCCAGATATTTCTGGGGTTTTTCCTTGATCCCAGATGAAATCTCGTTCCAAATGGGGGATTCTCACGGAGTCATTCCAGCAGCCTTCTGGGGGGTGTCTTTCCTGATGGGGTTCTGTGGCCATGTGTTTCACGGCCATGTTTTCCCGTCAGGTTTTAGATTCGCTTTCCCATTCCCTAAACTAGCCAGCCTCAGTCTGAAGTCTATTCTTTCCATATGCGCTTTTAAGTTTTTTGTTTTAAGTTTCAGGAGTGTTTTCCTGAATTATTGTTTCAATATTTGTTCTGGTCCATTGGTCTTATTTTTCTCTTCTGGAAATCCTAATCTCATAAATAGCTCTTTTTCACCTAGCCTCTGTTTGTCTCACTTTCTCTTGAACCCTTTTTATCTTTTTAAAAAATCTTTTTATTTAAAAAAAAGCCTCCTCTTTCCACCTTCTATTTACCTCAAGGCACTATTGTTGTGTTTATTCATTCTGTGTTCCTTTTGGTTCACTCTTCATTTCTGGAATTATTTTTTCCTTTATTTTAAATTATTTTCTGAGTTGTTCATCTTTCAAATTTTCTTTGCTCTAATCATCTAATTTCTGTTTTTTTCTCATTCTGAATTATGTTCCATGGTTTTTATCATTTTCTTCATTTCTTTTGACTCATTTCTTTTGGCTCATTTTGTGCTCTTTTGGAGCACATTCACTGTCGATAGCTGCCCTGTCCCACATGATGCAGCCACTGGTCACACGTAGTCATGGACATGCGAACAAAGTATAATGAATTAAAATAAAAAACTCAGGTACTCTGCTGCACTAGCCACATCTCAGTGCCCAGTAGCCACATGTGGCTAGCAGCTACCACCTGGATGCTGTGGGAAGCTCTATTGGACAGTGCTGGCCGACAGCATTGTGTTCTCCTCCTTGTGACTTTTGTTCTTGGAACTTTTGGTGGTGTTTGCCTGCAATCCTTTTTTGCAGTTCATTTTTACATGGAGCGGGTTTTCCTGTGCTCCTAGGAGGGAGAAGCGGATCAGGAGGGTTTGCGCAAAGAGACAGAAAACAGGGGCTTTGTCCTGGAAGGGGCCTCGGGTGCTCATTTTGAGGTCCTCCGGACCCAGCCCCCAGCCCCTCCCACCCTGTCACAGCTGCGTGGGGCCCCTGGCACCCAGGGTACATTGCAGTCTGCGGAGCCCCCCATCTACCCTCCAGCAGCTTCCCTGCTGCTCTTGGGGTGGCCTGTGAAGGCTGCCTGCCACACCCCGCACCGCGACGGGGCTTCCAGGGCTTGGGGCTCCTGTAGGCCCTCAGCCCGTTGTGGCCCCCACCCTGTTTCTGATCCCACGCAGGGCTTGGGGCTCTTGGTGGGTGGGTCCTGGCCCACTCACTCGTCATTCGGGGCTATGTTTTTGCTCTTCTGTGTGTTTTTTTCTTTTTCTTAGTTTTTCTGTTTGTAGGGGAGGATTTGGGGAGATTCAAACCCACGGGCACCACCGTCCCCCCTCACAGAACCTCTGCAGAGCTCTCCCTGGGTCCTTTCCATCAATCTTCCTTTTTGCCCAAGTGGGTTGAGGGGGCTTCTGTTCCTGTGGGAGTGTGGGGTGGGGCCCCACGCCTGCCCTTGTCTCTGCCCTCGGCCACCCTCCAGACCGGAAGGCCCTGGCACTGTGTGACCCCAGGCCTGCAGCGCTGCCCCCTCCCTCTGCTGCACACTAGTCATGCCGCCTTGGGCGGGCCCAACAGTGCCCAGGGCCTCGGAGCCCCCGTCTTTCAACTGGGGTGAGGACCCTGACCTCAGCCTCCTCCAGGGCTGCTGTGGGAAAGCAGGAGGGGCAGTGGAGGAGGAGGGGGCCTTTCCCTTACTCAGGACCCCACCCTGAGCCCCATTCAGGAAAACTGGGTGCAAAGGGGCATCCCCCCAGTTCCTGCTGAAGTGCCCGTGGGCACGGGGTCTGCTCTGGGGACCCACCTGCACCCTGCCTAGATGACCTGAGCCCACCATTGCCAGGAAGACATGGTGCCCGTGCCAGGCCGTCCCAGGCCTCGGGGTCCATGGCCCCCACCTGCCTCTGTGTGTGGCCCCCTCTTTGCCTGCTCCCAGCAGCCCCCTCGGCCAGGCCCTCCTCTGCAGGCCTCTGGGTGCTGCCCGCCCTTTGTTCTCTGCCCTCTGCCTCTAGTCTGCCTCTGCGGCAGCCCCCCATGTTACCCGGTGCCCCACCTCTGCCCCCAGCTCACCCTCTCTCGCCTGACACCCTTCACCCTCTCAGATGCCCCCACCCCAGCCTGATCAGGCCCCAGGCCCTGGCCCGCCTTCCTCCCTGTGGTCTGTCCAGATGACCCCGGGCAGTCTGTCCAGGCCCAGTCATGGCATACACTCCCCTCGAAGGCATGGGGCCTCTGCACAGCCCCACCCCATGCCTTCCTCTTTGCCTGTCTCCCCCGACACAGCCCCCAGAATCAGGGGAGATCTTCCACGATGCCATCTCCCCTGGCCAGCTCTATGAAAACCACTCTGGGCCCCCTCCGCTGCCCTCATGGCCTCATCTCCCCGGTCCCCAGCTGCCCTCACCCACCACACTCCTGAGCCCGGGAGCACACAGACCCCGCCCCACGGCTCGTCCTCTGCCAGGCTCACCTCCCTCCAGGACTTCCTCTTGTTTAAGTCCCTTCTCTGCGGCACCCCAGGCCTCCAGACTGCCCCTCTGTCCCCCTCCCCAGCCCCATGGACAAGACAGGAGGGGGTCAGCTCTCACCCTGCAAAGTGGAAACTGAGGCTCTGAGGGTTGGGGTCTTGGCAAGGTCACACTGCAGGTAGACGCAGAGCCTCGAGCAGACCCCAGGCTGGCAGTGGCCTGGCCCCCGTCCTTCCTCCCCACGGGGACAGAAAGCAGGGCTGCTAAGGAGGAAGACCCTTCCCTTTAGCAGGGGTGGGCTCAAGGGGACGGGCCCCGCCTAGGGCCTGGTCCCTGGCGCCACACTGCCGCCCGCGGCCATGAGGTGGCGCTCCCCGCCCCAGGCGGGCAGTGGGGTCGTGGCCTGCGGGGTGCTTGCGTTTCCTCTCAAAGCCCCCACCTGCAGGAAACCCCCCTCTCCCGAGGGTCGCGAGTGGGGAAAAGCCTCTCACATCTTGTAGTGGCCGTGCTTCCTCCACTCAGATGCACCTTGTTCCCGTGTTGGTGGGACTCAGGACGGGGGCCTCGAACGCAGCGGTATTTCATTTCTCCCCAAAAGCTGCAGTGGATGGTGTCTCACGCCCGATGGCATTTTAAAGTCAAAGAAATAAGTACGTTGCGTTTCTTGGTGTCACCTGGTCGCTCCAGCCCGCGTCTGCTTGTGCCTACTGGGTGCGAGTCAGTCCTGGGTACTGGGTGCTGGGTACTGAGTACCCACATGCTGATTCCTTCCAAGGACATGCCCCCTGGACGGCAGGGACCACACTCCCTGCAGCAGACCCCCTCAGCGCCCTGCTTGCCCCCGGCTCCCACAGGCTGCTTAGAGAGTGTGTTGGGATCGAATCCTGCCCCCCACAGAAGGCACGTTCAAGCTCTCAGCCCTGGTGCCATGGGCGGGGACGCATTTATAGACGGGCAGTTATTAGCTAAGGCGCAGCCAGAGTGAACAAGGGTGGGTCTTAATGCAGCACGCCGAGGCCCTTACACGGACATTGGATCTGGAAGGAGAAGCTGGGACCCAGCGAAGTCCAGGGAGGAGACGTGAGAGAGACGGCCGGAAGGCTAGGGCCTGGGAGGACGGCAGCCCTGCCGCACTGCGAGGTCAGACCTCTGCCCCAAGCTTGAGCCTGTGGACTCCCGCTGCCCGTCTGTGGTATGTCCTATAGCAGCGCTGGGGGCGGAGACGGCACACACTCGCTTCCTCCTGCTGCTGTGACAGACGCCACAGACTCCGCGTTGATTTCCACAGTGCAGAGGTCAGAAGTCCTCAAGCCACGGTGGGGGCTGTGGGCACCTGAAGGCAGCAGGGGGACCCATTTGCTTGCTCTTTCCAGCTTCTGGAGGCCTCTTCCTCCATCTTCAAGGCCAGCAGCCCTTCATCACATACCCTATCCGTCCCCTCCCCTCTGCCTCCCCATTCCCCCCTCTCTCTCCCCACTCCCCCCTCTGCCTCCCTCTCTCTCACCTCTCCCCCCCTCCCCACTCTCCCCTCTCTTCTCTCCCCCTCTCCTCCCTCTCCTCCCCTCTCCCTCCCCCTCTCCCCCTCCCTCTTCTCTGCTTTCTGAACCCATCAGGCCCAGGCTGTCTCTCCTACTCTGACTCGCTGCCTTCCTCTTTTGAGGACATTAAGATGGAATTTAGGGCCCAGCCTGATAATCCAGGACAACCTGCCATCTCCAGGTCCCTCTTGCCATGGATGGCACAGTCACAGGTCCCAGGATCAGGGTGACGAAACCTTGGGGTCCGTTACTCTGCCCACCACAGTGGGGTATGGAGTGCTGAGTGCTGGAGAGAAAAATGCGGCAGGGGAGGGGGTGGGACTGGGGTGGTCCGGGTGGGCCTCAGGGAGCAGGTGGCCCTGGAGCAAAGACTTGAAGAGGGTGGGTGGAGCCGGGTGGCTATCCCAGTGCAGAGCTCCAAGGCACAACGTGCTGGGGGTCCCAGCATTGGCAGGGGGCTGGGGCTGGGGAGGCGTCGAGGGGCACCGCAGGACAGGAGGTCCAGGATGAGAGGGGTCCAGGACACAAGCGGGGCTGGGAGCTGGGGGGGCACTGTGCAGAGGAGAGGCGAGACCCCTGCGGCTGTCTATGTGTGTGAGTAGGGGGGGTAAGGGTGGTGGCAGGGAGCCAGTTAGGGGCTTCTGCAGTGAACCCCCGGTCGGGAGATGACAGCAGTAGAGATGGGGTGGGGGGTGGGCTGCTCCCCTGACTTGGAATCCAGGGCTGGAGACTTTTAGGGAGCAGCAGAGAGGACGCCTGAGGCCCGGGGGCATAAGGGGCGTGGGCCTGAACAGCCCCCCTGCAGAGCTCTACGGACAGTGAGGGGGGCTGAGGGCAGGGTGGCTCTGGGAGGGGGTGCTGGGGACTCCAGAAGGCCTGGGAAGGGGAGAGGAGGGTGGGGGGCCAGTGGGGAGGTGCAGCGAGGAGGGGTGGCCTGAGTCTTGGGATGGGCAGCTCGGGGCTCTCTCTTTGCCCTGGCCATCGGGGCAGGCAGCCTGGGCAGGGGTCTCCCCAGCCTGCCTTCAGTGCTTCCCTCCATCTCAGGATGACCACATGGTGACATCGCTGCCTGTCTGCTTCTTTGTCTCTCCGTGGGGTCTTGGAGCTCCCCTCCCCCCATGTCCCCATGGGGGGACTGGCATGGAGGAGAGATCAGGACGTGCTTGTCCTTGGGGCTCACTCAGCCCAGCTGCCCGCTCTGGACAAGGCTGAGGCTGTGCTGGGTTCTATCACCTGCCCTGAACCCATAATTAGTTCTCCCGCTTGCCAGGAAGGGAGTGACGAGGTGGAGGATGCTTGCAGACCCTCCCCAGTGCAGAGGGTGAAGACCGAGTGTTAACATAATTTTTTTTTTTTTTTTAACCGGGAGGTCCTGGGGATCGAACCCAGGTCCCTCCCTATGGGAGACGGACGTCCAACCAGTTGAGCCACCTCCGCCCCCCAAGACCGAGTGTTGACACAGCCTTACCTCCTGGAATTGCCAGCACCCCGAGAGGGCCCTGGGAGCCCACCTTCCAAGCAGGTGTGATGCTGCCCCACGCTGGGGCATGGCCTGAGCTCAGGGGCAGCCCCTCAGCCTTCAGCCCTCCCAAGGGAGTACCTGTCCTGGCCTCTGCCTGGCTTTGCTTGACAGGTGCTCTTTCTAGAAGCTACAGATGCCCACTGCCCTTCTGCCCCAGGCCCTGGCAGACACCCCAGCTGAGAGCCTGGACAAGTGACGTTTCACCCATGCCCTTGGCGCTCTCATCTGCAAAAGGGGAAATAAACGGGGCTTACCCAGCAGGCCAGGTAGGGGATTCAGGAGACAGTGGTGGGCTGGGGGACACCGGCCTGGCCCAGGGCAGAGCGGGGAAGCAGTCCTCAGAACTTGTCTTTGACCTCTACCCCTCGAGGGGGTTAGGGAATGGGCAGCTTCTCAGACTTCCAACATATCTCAGGACCACCAGGAGTGCCTGTGGCCTGCAGAGTCCGGGCACACCCTTCCACAGAGTCCCTGTCCACTGACTTCCTGGGCAGGCTGCGCCGGGGAGGGAGCGTGTCCCCTGAGGAGGTATGCCACAGCGCTCAGCGCCTGCAGCACTTTGGTATTGTTTATGAATTCCAAAAACAGATATTGGATTATGTTTGTAAATGATTCTGTTCCTCTGGGTGTATTAGATTCAGAGGTTTCACTTTTACTTGATTAAATAACGATTAAGGCTTTAATTGGGCCACGTCAGTAGGACCAAGGGGGGTGAGGACTCATGGAGAAAGTGACATGGCAGAGTAGTTAGTGGGAGTTTTGGATGCTGGAGCCCGGGAAGTAAACACACAGAGAAGCAGGTACGTGAGGAAGGAGAGAAAGCTCCATTAGACACGGCAGAGGCCCCGGGAAGAGAGACGAGCCATTCACCTGAGAGTCTACAGCTGGCCTTGTGGAGCGAGCAGAGGCGATGAGCCCGGAGAGGAACCAGCCCCGGGAGAGAGACGAGCCTTATCCCAGCCTGCAGCTCTGAAGGAAGGAGCTGGGACCACGGAGCCTTAGGGGGAAGAGGGAGGCTGAGCCCTCGCAGAGACCGGCAGCCGTCTTGCTCCAACACGTGGCAGCAGACTTCGGGGAGGGAAGAAACTTACTCTCTATGGTCTTGTGGCTGTAAGCTTCTACCCCAAATAAATACCCTTTATCAAAGCCAGCAGAGTTCTGGTACTTTGCATCAGTACCCTTTGGCTGACGGATGCACTGCCAGAGCCTGTGCCTGTGCCCTCGCACTGCAGTCGGTAAAGAGGGGGTCACACTGGAGTGGGGTGGCCTTAAATCCAGGACTGTGTCCTTGTGAGAGGAGACCCAGACACACAGACACACACGGGTGACGACAGAGGCAGGGATGGGCTGAGGCAGCACCAGCCAGGGAGCGCAAGGGACTGTGGGCACCCCCAGGAGCTGGCAGGGGCTCGGCAGGGCCCCCCCCCACAGGTGTAGGGGCACGGCCCTGCCACACCTGGCCTCCAGAACCCTGAGCCAATCAATCTTTGTAGTGGGACATTCTTGTGGCAGCTCCAGGAAAGTGACGCAGGAGAGACCAAGGAAGTGCGTCCATTCCGCCTGAGTCCCGAGGGGACAGGCTGGGCTGCCCAGGGGTAGGCTCGGGGGCTGTGCCAGCAAGGCGGGGGTGAAGCCCATTCCCGGGGCCCTGCCCTGTTTGAGGAGTGGGTCTGCGACCCCTTGTCAGAGCTCAGAGTGGCTTAGCAGCTGCTCCGCGTCAGGCGGTAATTCTGAGTTGGGAGACAGAGACCCCGACTCCCAGCCTGGGGCTCTTCCACCAACCCCGGGGCCACTGCTTGTGGCCCTCCAGCTCCTCCAGCCCCAGGATCCTCCCCTACCCCAGGCCCCACGCCCCACACCTTCTTACCCCTTCTCCCCTAATCCAGTCCCGGCGCCACCTTGCCGTGGGAGCTGGCAGCGCCTGGCACAGAGCAGCCCTGGGGGAATGAGGTCTCTGGCACCACGTGCCGAGGTCTATTCAACAGGCGTTCCTGGACCACCTGGCAGGGGCTGGGCACGGGCATGGGGGGGTGGGCCGATGAAGAGGCCGGTGCAAGGCCCAGAGACTGGACAGCTCCCTGTCCCCCCATACATCACCCGCTTGTCCTGACAACAGGGCTGTGTGCTGGGTACTGTGCAGGCAGGGCGGGGAGGGGTGCTTGGGTGGTGGAGGAGACACTTGGGATAATGTGGGTCTTTCCAGCTGGGATGGAAGAGGAGAACAGAACACAGTCAACAACAGTGCAACTGTGCAAATGAGGGTGAAGGGGCAGGGGGCGGGGCCTGGGCCATGACGGGCTGGTCCAGGGGGGCTGAGGGGAGTCCTGGTGGCAGGAAAGTCAGGCTTGTGATTGAGATAAGTCCTGTTTTCCCGGGAGGACAAAGATAAGGCAGGAGTTTCAGAATTCTTTCCAGGGGCCAGGAGGGCGGGGGAACTGGGAGGCCTGGCAGCTAGGCCTGGTCCTGGGTGGGGCGCAGGGCACAAGTGTGACTCAGTCTCTGTCCCCGCCCAAAAGAGGGCCCATCCCAGAGAAGTGACAGTCCTGCAGACAGCTGGCCGTTGTACCCCATGTGGTCTGCTCAAGGCCAGGGTCGGTAAAGACCCCATGTCTGTGCAACATTTGGGGACACATTAGCTCCTGTAGTCTGAAATCATTCTGTGCCCCGTCCTACAAGCAGGAAACTGAGCCTCCAGGAGGTACATCTCCTGCCACGAGGCTCACGCAAATGTTTGTCCTGGCCCAGCTCCATCAGGGCTGCCTCCCAAGGCAGGGAATGCTGAGGGAGGACAAAAGAGGGGCCCTGAATGTTGCCCAGAGAACTTCAGGGGCACTTGACGTGGGGCCCTTGAGGAATGAATAGGAGTTTCCCTGACAGAGGGGAGGGTAGGAAAGGTGAGAGGAGTGAAGGCAGAGGTCTCTGGGTGGTAGGAGGTGTGTGGGGGGGGCTGTGGGGGGCTTTGGGGAGCTCAGTTCTGGAAGCCCTGGGGTTGGAGGCACAGCAGGGCTTCCAGGGACTGGGGCAGAGCAGGGAGGCTGGGCTGGAGACACACCTCTGGCTGTCACCAGGGCAGGCAGGCAGGCTGGGAAGGGCAGCGTGGAAGCGAGCCAGAGAAGGCTGGGAAGAAAGCCTTGGGCCTCTGTGTTTATTCCTCCCCGCCCCCCAGCAGCCACCCTCCCGGATCAGACCTGGGCCTGAGTTGGCTGGGAGCCCCTCCCAGCACAGCCTAAGGGCTTGGAGGAGCTTTCCTGCCACCTGGCCTGCTGAGCACTGACAGTGAGTCCTGGGGTGGGGGTGGGGGGGTGGCTTTCTCTCGGAGAGTCCACACCCGCGGGCAGGTGGGCTTAGAGTGGGTCCTTTCTATTGATCTCCTGCCCCACAACGTGATGCCTGGGGTGGCAGCGGTTGAAGTGCCAAGGTGAGATTTTTGAGAAAGGGGGTGGGGCTGAGACCACACACTTGACAGAGCCCCAGGCTTTGGGGACCGGTGGGCAGCAGGTGCAGGGCGCTCGGAGGGGGTCTGGTCCCTGGTGTGGGGCGGTGCCCTGGGCCCGAGCAGGGTCCAGGCATTTCCGCCTGGGAAGAAGGTAGCGGCCGGCAGCAAGGCCACTGACCTGTCCCCACCAGCCGGTGAGCCCCCGCGCGGTTCCCAGGGTCTGTCGGGGCCCCGGACCGGCCGCGAGACAGGTGACAGCGGCGTGCGCGCTTGAGCGTGGCTGTGCCCGTGCGTCCGCCGTGACCACCGCGCGGGACCGCGTGGCGGTGGCCGCGGGGGGCGGGCCGCCGGGCGGAGGAGCCACCGCGCGTGCGCGTGGGTGCGGGTGGCCGGGGACCCACGTGGACCACCCAAACAAAGGCGGCGCCGCGTGACTGAGCTCGCGCGGGCACGAAGCCGCCCCCCAGCCCCGCGCGCCCCCGCTGCCCGGGCCGCGCGCCCCCGGG
>JAKSZT010000088.1:4426522-4482604 GCA_026826555.1 Tolypeutes matacus | reverse complement strand
TGACCTTGGCTGGTAGTGAGTGTTGGCCGTGCTTTGCCTGGGAGGGAGGAGCTCGGGGAGCTTCTCCAGGCTTGGACTGGGAACCTGTGGGAGAAAGACACTGCCATCCACGACCACGTCACTCTCTTCTGTGATGTGGGACCTGAGCTCGGACACTGTAAAGTCCCACTCAGTGTGTTGTGTTACTTGTCCCTTGGGGATGGGAGGGCAGGGAGGCTCCATCCAGATCCCCTCTTTGCCACCGAGCTCAAGTTAAGTGGCAGATGGGAGAAACCAAATACCCCAGAGGCTCCTGGGGAAACCGTTTGCCTCCCTCTTGGCTGGGGTTTGCACCAAGGGCTGAGCTCACAGCAGCTCCTTCTGTGACCTGGCTTTTTGCTTATAAAACTGCACCTCTGGGTGGGGTTTCTAACTTCATTTTCAGGTTACCAGGACCCTGTGGTCATTGGCTTACTTGCCACTTACGTGGGCTGCACTCAGATCACCTCCTCCAGGAGCCTTCCTGGCCTTGGCTTCCTTGCCAGGGTTAGCGCCTCGTTGCCCCAGTGCCCCGGGGGCTGACCACCCGGGGTGGTGGCCTCTTTACCCACCTGTCTTCTGAGGTGCTCGAGGGCAGGGGCTTTGCTTCCCTTCTGGCCCCTGGGGTTGTCGAGGACAGTGACCGACAAGTGGATGTGGATGGGTGGCTGCACGAGGGAGTGGGGTCTCCTGACTGCCCAGAGTCCCCCATACCAGCGTTTCTGCTTCCAGGGTATCTTTCCGTTATTTCCATCTCACTTGGTTTGAAACCGTCTCTGTCAACTGTGTCCCCTGAGCGTGTCGGACAGCGCCGGGTCAGCTGTGGGCCTCGGTGGCCAGGGTCTGGCGTGTTGTGGCTGCCCAGTGAGCCTGCAGCCCGTGGAAGCCCTGGGCCATGAGCTGCTGCTGCTGGTTTTAAATAGACTTTATTTTTCAGAACAGTTTCACATTTACAGAACAACTGAGCAGGTGGTAGAGCCTGTTTCGTATTATGTTCCGGTAACCCCCCTCCCCAGTTTCCCCTATTTTTTACATGTTACATTAATGTGGTACATTTGTTACAATTAAAGAACCAATATTGATGTTTTTGTTGGCTAAAGACCGCACTTTACCCAGATCTCCTTAGTTTTCTCTAATGTCCTTTTTCTGTCCCAGGACCCCATACTATGTTTATTTTTTTTTTATTTATTTATTTTTTAAAGATTTTATTTATTTATTCATTTATCCCCCCCTTGCTGCTTGTGCTCGCTGGGTCAGCTAACCACGCCGTGTGGGCGGGCCTGCCTTCACCAGGAGGCCCCGGGAACCGAACCCCGGGCCTCCCATATGGTAAACGGGAGCCCCACTGATTGAGCCACAGCCGCTTCCCAGCCATACTATGTTTAGTCATCACATCTCCTCAGACCCCCCTGGGTTGTGAAAGCTTCTCAGACTTCCCTTATTTGTGACGACCTTGGCAGTTTTGAGGCGTGTTATTCATCGGTTGTTGCAGGAGGCCCCTCCATTGGAATTTGTCTGCACAACTGGAATTCCTCAATTGGAACCTGGATGTTTGTCTCATGGTTAGACTGGCTTGTGCCCTTTCAGGGGAGGACGTCATGCCAAGAGTGCTCTTTCAGCACTTGGTCCCTGCTGGTGTCAGCCTGGCCTCCTGGCTGAGGTGTGCTTGCCAGGTGTGTCCACTGTGACAAGTTACTCTTCTCCCCCTTTCCACCTGCCCTCTTTGGAAAGAACTCACGATGTGCAGCTCACTCCTTGGCGGCAGAATATCTGTAGATTTATTTGGAATTCTTCTGTATGGTAGAGTTTCCTTTCTTCTTCCACTAGTTAATATATTCACACAATTATTTATATCAGGATGGATATTTATTTTATACTCTGGGTTACGATTTAACACTATTTTGCAGCTCAAATTGTTCCGGCATTGGCCATTGGGCGCACTTTCATTTGGCTCCTTAGCCTCTCTGATAGACCTCCATCATGTGGACTTTTAATTTTTTTTGTGCACTTTTTTACCTTCTAGCACTAGCAGATGCCCTGGGCTCATCTTAAGTATTTCCTACCTGCTCCTAGAATCAGCCACTTCTCCAAGGAGCTCTGGCCCCTTTTACTGGAGAACGGTTTTAGAAGCCAAGGTCTGGGTCTGCGTGTGCTCGTTGCTGCAGGGGTGTTGTCACTTCTCGGCTCTTTCAGCTCCCAGACCAAGTTGACACAGGTGTGTGTACCGACCTGTGCAGAGAAACCCATCTCTAGCTATTTCTGAATGTAGCCTCTGTATCTCTGTCGAGCTCAGCGTGGGTTCTTCCTGATGTCTCCAGCTCTAATGCATTCCACATGAAGCACTCTATAACCCTCGCTTGCTGATGGGTCAGCGTCCACTCCAGCGGTGAGAATCCTGGCCCTGCTGAGCGGGGTCAGAAACCTGTGGGAAGCAGCTTTCTCGACTGGAGGCAGCGCTTTTGTGCATTCCTTTGCCTCTATCTCATGGTGCAGGCTGAGCCGGACTTCTCTGCACAGGCCTCCACGGAAACGTAGGAGGAAAAGAGGAAGGAAGCCGCCGGGGGCCGGGACCTCCCCGGCGGGCGCTTAGTCATCCGTGGACCTGTGGGGACTGGAGCACAGACTTGGGCGTCACTTTAAAGCTGGGAAGCGGAGCTGCCTTTGAACCCTCCCCAGAGGTCTGGCCTCATCGGCTTGGCGGAGAAAGGCTGCCGCAGGGCCCCGGGGAGCTCAGGCGTTTCTTAGAATCTCATCGTGGACAAGTCTGTCCTTTCCCTTCCCCTGAACTTGCTGCCCTAGCAGGTGGCAGACTTTGAAAGAAGCGAAAATCCCTCCTCACGTGGTTTTCCAGAGCGGCAAGGGTGCACGTGACTTTGCTCCTTTCCTCCTTTCCGGCCAACGTCACAGTCAAGGAAGGCTTCCCCGGTGCCTTTGCGGCCCCAGCGTGGTGAGTTTTGAGGAGAGGGAGGCCTGGGTGAGTAATCGAGCTTTGCTGCCTTGGGTACCGCGTCTCGACTTTCATCATATGCAGCAGGCGTGGAGTGCCCACTCGCCATCCTGCGCAGTGCTGTAGTGCGGCTGCCTTAGTGTCCCGGGCAGCGGGTGGGCATGGCGCGTCCCCCTGGCCGTCCCGGGCAGCGGGTGGGCGTGGTGCGTCCCCCTGGCCGTCCTAAGCAGGTGTAGGGCCTCCATCAGTGGGACCTGTTTTCAGGTGCAGGGCTTCAGGTGGAGGCCTTGAGCGGGGCTCTGTTAGCCAGAAAGTCCGCAGGTGGGAGGGTCAGCACGGGCTCCCTCTCGGGGCAGTGAGGAGACACAGAGCCCAGGCTTGTGGGACACGGGGGTAGCCTGGGGGGAGTGTGGGGAGGCGCAGCCTGCAGGGTGAGGCGGCTGCGGCCCCTTGCCAGCTTCTGTCCTTGCCTTCCGGTTGTCCTCCCCTGCTCGGGCTTTCCTTTGCACACCCAGCGGCATGGCCTGTGCCGCCTCTGGGACCCCTGGGGCCGTTCTGCCGAGGCCTGCTTGCCTGGGGACCCTGCCTGCTCTCTGCGCTGACCCGCGCTGCCTCGGTGGGGATGACAGTGGCCTGCAGGTGCTCCTTTCCTTGGACAGCTCTGAGGATGACGCCTGTCAGCACCTGTGGAGCGGGGCGCCTGCCGCCGCTACAGGAGCTGCTGCCGTCCTCCTGGCCTGTGGCGGGGGTGCTGGGAGGCCCAAAGGGTCTGGCAGAGATAAGAAACGAGTCAGCATGATGGAGGTGCTGGGATGTTGGCATCAAAACCCTGATGCAGCTTGAGTAGTTTAAGCACACGGAACTCAACAGCAGAAAGACAACCCAATTTAAAGACAGGCGAGGGAAGCGGCTGTGGCTCAATCAGTGGGGCTCCCGTTTACCATATGGGAGGCCCCCGGTTCGGTTCCCGGGGCCTCCTGGTGAAGGCAAGCCCGCCCGCACGGTGTGGTTGGCTGACCCGGTGAGCACAAGCAGCAAGGGGGGGATAAATGAATAAATAAGTAAAATCTTTAAAAAAAAAAAAATAATAAAATAAATAAATAAAGACAGGCGAAAGACTCGAATAGACGTTTCTCCAGAGAGGATACACCAATGGCCAAGAAGCCCACGGAAGGGTGCTCAGCGTCGTTAGGTATTAGGAAGATGCAGATCAAAACCACAGTGAGATAACATTTGACACCCATTAGAATGGCTACTATTTAAAAAAAAGGAAAATAACAAGGGTTGGAGAGAGAGGAGCACTCACCACTGCTGGTGGGGATGTAAAATGGTGCAGCCGCTGTGGAGGACAGTTTGGCCGTTCCTTGGAAAGTTGGGTGTAGAATTGCCGTGTGACCTGCAGCCCCACTTCTAGGTGTGTCCCCAAAGGGTTTGAAAGCGGGGACTAGAATAGACATTTGCACATAGATGCTCATAGCAGCATTTTCACAGTTGCCCAAACTGGAAGCAACGCAAGTGTCCATCAGCTGATAAACGGCTAAACAAAGTGCGGTCTGTACATACGGGGGAATATTACTCAGCTGTAAAAAGGAATGAGGTCCTGATACACGTGACAGCAGAGAGGGGCCTTGAAGACATCGCGCTGCGTGAAATAAGCCAGGCACGGAAGGACAAGTGGTGTATGAGCTCACTGACGTGGGGGAATTAGAACAAGTAAACTCGCAGAGTCGGGACCTACAGCGCGGGTGACCGGAGCCTGGGGTGGGGGCCACAGCGCAGGACTGTGCACAGCAGTGACCGCTGTTGTGGCCGATGGACAGTTACGAAAACGTCCTGTCGCGAGTTGTGACAAGCGTGCCGCACTAACACAAGGCGTTAGTGATACAGTGGCACACGGGAACGCCGTATTTCATGCATGATTTTTCTGTAAACCGGCAACTTTTCTGATAAAAACAAAGCCCCCTCCCCCCGAGAAACTGTCAATATCCCCAAACCTGGGATCCCCCTCCTGGAAGAACCGGGCTCTACGTGCCTGCCCACCGAGCCGCGCAGAATGCACCCCCCGAAGGGCGCTGACGCTCTGGCCGCGTCCTGTGCTTGCTCTGGCCCGTGGGGAGCTCTCAGCCCAGTGGCCCGTTGAGCACATCCCTGTCCGGGGAGCTGACGATCTGGGCAGGGGGCCCTGAGCCAGGGTCAAAGTGAGATTGAGGCTTGTGGGGGTGCAGCGGGAGACTGGGACACTGCCCCCCACCTCTGGCTGTGGCTGTGCCGTGGCGCCTTCAAAGCCCCTCTGGACACGCCCCGTGGCCCTGGGCTGGCCTCAGAGCACAGCTGCTGTGCCCAGCTCCTGCTCTTGCAGCACCTCTCCCACTCCCTCCTGAGAGGAGGGGTAGGCTCCCTACAGGGTCTGATGGGGAGTGCGAGGGAGGATACTGCTGCCTCCGGGGCGTGCCAGCCGGGTGGCCGAGGAGGAGCAGGGGGATGCGAGGCGGCGCTGCCCGGCGGATGGGGTGCCACAAGGCTCTGCCTGGGCCTGTGCCATCGGGACGAGCCGAGATCCTGCTCGGGAAGAAAAGGTGGTAGTTCACAGCCACTGCTTAAAAGTGCAGAGAGGCGTGTGACTCATTTACCAAGTATTCCACCCAAAATGTTAGAGCACCTACTCGTGCATGGGCCCCGAAGGTGCCTGGCAGGCCGGGCCTGGGATGACCCATGGTCGTTACTGATCCCCAGGGCCCCTCCTGCCACCCCACGGGGGCTGAGACGTGGGACTGCACTGCCACTGGGCCTGGCGCTGCACGGGAAGTGAGCTGTGAGTCAACCGCCAGGAAGCTCGGGGCACCCAGGGCGGGCTGCTGGGGGGCGGTCGCAGGGGCCAGAAGGCCATCCTGCCCCCCCTGCCCTTGGCAGACTGGGCCTGGGGGTCACACCCTGGCTGGGGCCGGGATTGGCGCCTGTGGGGGTGTGGTCTGTCCAGGGCTGTGGCCCGGGTCAGGGCACCAGGGGCCAGGGGCGGGCAGTGCGCCAGGCTCTCTCTAGGCCGGGCGTCCAGAACCATGGGGTCTCAGGGTGGCCAGACCCGGGGGAGCAGCTCAAACGCCTCCCGCCTGGTGCCAGGACAGGCCGCGGCCGAGCGCCCTTGTGACCGCCTGGCACCCCACCCCCATGCGCTGGATGGTGGAGCCAAGGTCAGCGCCGGCACCTCCCTGGCAGCAAGTGCGTGGCCGGGCGGCTACAGGGGCTTTGGGGAGCGTGCAAGGCCTGGCTGGGGAGGCGGCAGGCCTCGGGGAGGTGGGCGTCCGCGCCTCGTTCCCCGGAGGCCAGACCTGGCACGCTCGGGTGTCCTGGGATGGGCGTGGGCCTGTTGTGGGACACTGGGGCCCCCGCCGGCCGTTCCCTAAGCTTTTAAAAGGCCCTGCGCCTGCTCGTTAGAGGTTTCTAGCAGATGCATGTCGGGCACACTAGAGATCTCACCGTGCCTCCGGGGAGAGGCCGGAACCTGGTGTCGTGGGCCCTGGGGCCTCCCTGCCCCTGTCAGCTTCCCCTGCCTGCCTTCCCAGTCCTGACTGGCCTCCGTGGCCAGCCGTGGCCAGCCCCCTTCCTAAGTCTGCTGCAGCCGTCATCGTGTGTACCGGTCAGTGAGGAGTGGGAGACAGCGTGGGCCTCGGGGTTGCCCAGACCTGGACAGAGCCTGGACTTAACTGGGCCGGAGCCACCTTCCCTGAGGCCGGGGCGGAACTGTGGGGTCTGGGGCTGGTTCCTGAGCCTCCGGCCCCGAAGGGAGGTCAGCGACCCCGGGGTCCTCAGAGGTATGGGCGATGCCGCCTGCAGAGCGCTGGCCCCAGAGAGCTGGGACCGTGGCCCCTTGCCCTCTTCCCACAGGTCCGGGCAGGGGGCTGGTCCAGGAGGGGCTCTGTCAGCCCCAGCAGAGGCCGGCTGTCTCCTGGGTCGGGCTCTCCCAGGCTTGCTGTGTTCCCGGGAGGAATCCTCTGGAGTGGGGGTCCTTGGGTCTCCCACGAAGTTGCTGTTCTCTCCTGGTAGCCCTGGAGCCTCGCTGGAGGCAGCTGGTAGCTGGTGAATCCGGCTCAGCAGTGCAGGGGCTTCCCCCAGGCTGCACAGCTTCTGAGTGAGCTCTGGGGCTGGGTGATGGGGACGTGGCTGAGCGTGGCAGGCCACTGAGCCTCGGCCTGGGAGGCAGAGCCCACCACCGCCCCCGTCCTCTTTCCCCTTCCCCCAGTCTACCCCAGCCTGCTGGGTGGCCTTGCTGGGTGGCTTTGGACGGGCCTCCCGGCCCTTGGTTTCCTCCGTGCGGTGGGAGGGGCTGAGCCGATGTTGGCCAGCGGTGGCCCTGGGTGGCCGGGCGCCCCTGGGGGCTGTTCTCTGCCTGCCGCCCAGCCGTGGCTTCAGTGGGGGTGCTGGGCGGGGAGGCTGCCACGGCGTGTTTCCACCGGCTGTCCCTGTGTCCTCCCAAAATTGCAGGAAACCTCACCTTTTGGCAGAGATCCAGCACATTGCGGGACTCTTGTTATCCGTGGGGGCTGGAGGCACCTGCCCGCTGTGCACACCTGGCCACGTGGTGACCTGTCTCACCTTGGCAGCTTGGAGGGGGTGCACAAGAGGGAGAATTCCAGGGCTTGGAAGTCGGCAGGAGGGTTGGAGCGAGAAACGCTAGGTCCTGCCCCAAGTCCACCGGGCCTTTCTGAGCACCACTGAGGCCAGAGGGGAACACTGAGCATGACTGAGGTTTAGGAAAACGACGGGAGCAGGCGGGAGCCCTGGCCTGGGAGCTGGAGCCAGCCAGCCAGACCCCCGTGCTGGAAACTGCTGCTCGGGATGTTGATTCCCTCTGGAGTCATGACCTCCCTTCTCTGCCAGCGACGGGGTCTGCACGTGATTGTGAAACCCCTTGACCCCAGGCTCTCTGACCAGGCCTGTAAAACAGGTTAACGGCACTGCTCCATCAGAGTATGGCTTGCTGGTTTGACCCCAAATTTACCGCAGCCAACCGAGGCCATGCCGGCGGGCGTTGCCCATGTCCAGGTAGCTCCTTCCTCAGAAAGGCCCAAGTCCCTGCCCTCCCCGCAGCCTAGGAGGGGCCTGGTGGGCTACCGTGCCCCCCCTTAGCCGCAGGCTCCCCAGGGAAAGCCCAGCTCATGCCTCCCTGGCGCGTATGTTGGCATGTCGCGGTGGGCTGGAGGGGAGCCCACCAGGACCTGTCAGCCCAGGTCTAATCCCCGTCCCCTGAGGCCCAGCTCAGAGTGCTGCCGGGTGTGTGTGTGTGTGTGTGTGTGTGTGTGTGTGTGTATGTGTGTGCAGTAACTGCCGGAGGGCACTTGCCAGGGGCACAGGGGTAGGGCCAACTTCTGTTACTCACCACCCTCCCAGCTGACTTAATTGACAAACAGGTATTGTCGTTTTTCATTAGGCAAGAGAGTGTTTCTTAGTAATTGCCTAATTGTGTGATTAAAAACAGTTCCCTGAGTTGTTTGCGCTGAGTCGTAACACGGAAGCTCAGCCCAGTGATGCTGGGAACTCAGCCACCCGCGGCTGCAGGTCCGCCTCGCTCCCGCTCGCCCCTGCCGTGCCCGCCGTCCGTGTCTGCATCTGTAGAAGGCCCTCGAGCTCAGAGCAGAACTTTCATCACGAGAGTCTCTGAATTCCGTGGCCTGCCTTTACGGGGATGTGCCCCACGTTGGCTTTTAAACAATCTCGTGTTCTCGGTGGGTTCCGCGCTCTGAGCTTCCGAGGCACGGCGGCACGGCGGAGCGTGATTGCTGGGTTCTGCCTGGTGCTGGTTCGTACCTGTGAAGCTGGCCCTGCTGTGTCTCATTTAAAGAGTCTTGGCAGTAAAGAGAGCCTGTGCTGCCCTATTTAGAAAGCATTTCAGAATCGCTTACGTGACTATTTTGTCCTAAATTCCATATGATTGGAAGAAAAACCGTACTTCACGATTATTTTTGGTACTGAGATAACCTAAATTAGGACTATCACCGTGTAGGCTTTTTTTTTTTTTTTTTTTAAAGCATTTAAGAAAACAGAAAAGGAATTGATTTTATCTACTCTGTTCTCAAATGCTTGCAAACAACGTGTCTTTAAGTCACATAGAAACTCTACAAATAGCAGAAAGGTAAATCTCACTGGGACTCTTAAAGAGTCATCATACATCCTGACCAGAGGCCCAGTGGACTCTGCTGGATTCCCACTGCCTTTTCTAACCTCGGGCTAACCTGGGAGCTCGTCCGCATGTCTCCTGCTACAGAGTGTCTTGCTGTGACATTTATGTTTACACACCTGGGTGTGGCAAAGGGGATTCACTGTGTCCACTCAACAAGTAGCCTTCAGGCCCCTCTTACCTGCTGTGCTCTGCCACCCCTGACTCCCTCTTAGAGCGCTTGGGGGGAACAGATACGAGGTCAGCGCTGCTGTAAGTAGCTGAGTTTCCAGAGCAGCTCGCGTGGGTATGGGGGAGGCTTTTCAGAGAGGGAGACTTGTGGGCCAAACGGGATCTTTTTCTTTCCCATCTTTTTTTGGACCGTAGGTGCATGGAATTGGGCAGATCATAATCCTTGGATCGTGATATGCTGTGGTCACTAGTCCTTGTGTTACCCTCTTTGGTCTATTTAGTTAGCATTTGGGAATAACGTAATAAGCACCCGTGAGCTCATCACCAAAACAGACAACTTCCAGCTAACCCAGGCTTCTCCCAGCTCCCTCCACCCAAGGTCTCCTTCTCCATCACCCTCTGTCCTGTGTGCTCATATCCTTGTGTACCTTTATGTTTAGTTCTTAGTTAATTTCCTCAGAAGTAGAGGTTTATTTTAGTTCTAAATTGTATTAACAGGGTGGCATGCAAATGCAATATTTTGGAAATTGTTTTCCTCACTTCATATTCTATTGCTAAGGTTCTTCCGTAGGGTTGTGTGTACCCTTGGATCGCCCGTTCTGCTCTTCCCAGGGATTTGCCCGGAACACTGCTGTGTGTGTCTTCCGTCGTGTGTGTTTCTCTCGGGTAAACAGCTAGAATTGGGATGGCGAAGTCACAGGTGCGTGTGCTCTAGGAGCAGTGCCAGCGGGTTCCAGAGTGGCTGTCCATGTTACGTTCCTGCGACCCGTGATTGAGGCATCGGGTGGAAGCGCAGCCCGCGCTGGAGCTGTCAGGCGTAAAAGCGGCCTGTCCAGTCCGAGTGCTCTCCATCTGCACTTCCCGCCCACGGGGAACGTGAGCAACCCTGCGGGTTTGTGGGCCGTTTCCTCTCTGGGAAATGCCTCCTCCTGACTTAGGCTCACGTCCCTGCTGTGTGCCTGACTCTTGTTGATTTATAGCAGTTCTTTATGTATTCTTCATGCTATTCTTTCTGCAGTTGTATGTGTTGTTAATACTTTCTCCCTGCTTTTACTTTCTTCCCAGCTTCTTCATTTCTTAATTTTACTAGGTCAAATGTATCAATCTTCTTTTTTAGCCAGTGCTTCCTGCCTCTTATTTTAGAAATCCACTCTTTCCCCAAGGTTAAAAAGATGTTCACCTATATTTTTCCCATGAGTTAAAATTTTGGTTTTGACATTGTAGTCACGTGAATGTGGTGTGAGGTAAGGAAGCGACTTTACCTCTTTCCGTGTGGGTTATTTTTCCCCTAGCTCCACGGATAGAACGGCATCTCCTTTATCCCGACCTGCTAGGCCATTTAATCAAACTTCCTGTGGGTGTGGATCTGTTTCTGGGCTCTCTCCTCTCCTCCATTCAGCCTTTTGCCTCCCCCTGCCCCATTCCACACTGTCTTAGTGACTGCAGCACCCTCCTCCCTGCCCGTCGTTTTGTGTCGAATCCTGAAGGCCTGGGCAGATCGGGTGGGGGTGGGGTCAGGGGTGGGGGTCCAGATGTGCTCCGGATGTGAGAGGGGAGGGGAGGGGGCACAGGGAGAGCGGGCGAGGTGGCCGGAGGGGACCTGGGTGGTGGGGGAGGCTCCTGGCCTTCTTGGAGGCCATGGGCAGGGGAGGGCATCTTTCCTCTGAAGTGGGCAGGGCAGGGGCAGGTGTAGAGGTGTCCTGGAGAGAAAGTGGGCTTGGTCTCAGCCACCAGCTGGCCGTCGCTGGGGATGGGGGCCTGGGGGGCTGAGCCTGGGCTGGAGATGGAGGCTGCAGTGTTACGGGGTAGGGGCAGCAGGCCCGGGGGTGTTAGGGCAGATGGGCAACCCCGGCCCGGGCAGGGGCCCCCCCAGCTAGGACTCCCCCCCCACGCTTGTGCCAGCTCTCGGCTCGCCTGTGGTGCCACAGCGTCGGCTGCTGGTAACCAGCACGGAAGGGCCCGTGACGGCGTGTGTGACCCAGGTCCAGCTCTGCTGTGCCGAGCGGAATGCTAAGGAAACTCAGTGCTCATCGTGCCCGCCTCCCGCAGAACCCGCGGTCCAGCCTGTGAGGCCGAGCCGGAGGGGGCTGGGCTGCCGCACCCCCTCCGTGTCCACAGCAGGCCTGGCCCGGAGAACTGCGGGGTCAGCCGAGAGGCACTGGTGGGATCACTGCTCAGGCACGTGGGGAGTGACGCAAGGGCACAGGCTCACGCTAAGGATCTCTACCTAGAGAGACATGAGGCTTGTGGGAGAACCTGACTCGGCAGGTCTCGACGCCTCAGGGTTCCGGAACAGTCCGGGAGTGATGTGGGAGAGGTTGGTCATGGTGATAAGCTTTCAGGCCAGTCCCGCTTGGAGGTGCTTGTTTCCTGCGCTGTGACTCTCTTGAAGGCTCCTAAGAAGTCTCCCAGCCGTGTCGCCCTCGTCCTGTGGCCACGGGCTGGCCGGGGTCGGCTGGCTCCTGTGAAAGCTGGGCCCAGCGGTCACTAGAGCTGCTGGGATCCCAGAGGTGGGAGGGTCCTGGGAAGGAAACAGGCTCGGCCCCCAGGGGGGCTGTCGGCCCCGGTCGCCCACGGGAAGCCTTGCTCCCGCCCCGACTCCCGGGCCCGCAGGTGCTGAGGATGCCGGCTTTCCTGCCATCCCAGCCTGCCGTGGACACGCTGGTCCCAGCTGTGCCCCACACTGTTTTCTGCTGTTTGCCCTCCTAGGGAGACCCAGGGGGACACCTCTGAGTCATCACAGGGTATGGCCACGGCCTGCCAGAGGGCCAAGACGTGCCGCGCACAGGGCCAGGAGCCCTCTGGCCTGCCGGGCAGAGGTGCAGGATGCTGAGTGGTCAGCCGCCGAGTCGGGTCCCCTGGCCTTTGGTCTGTGCTCTTTCCTCTACCTCTGCCTCCTTCCCAGACTGCCCGCGGAGGCTGGGCAGACGGGTGTTGGGAAAGGGCGTGCAGTGGTAAAATGGTCTGCTGTCCTGGCGAGGGGGCTGGCCAAGCCCGGAATGCTCTCCTGCTGCAGGCGCCTGCTCGGCATGCGTCCTGGGCTGCAGTGGGGTG
Source organism: Tolypeutes matacus (assembly GCA_026826555.1). Lineage (NCBI taxonomy): Eukaryota > Metazoa > Chordata > Mammalia > Cingulata > Chlamyphoridae > Tolypeutes > Tolypeutes matacus. The sequence goes on along the minus strand of JAKSZT010000088.1, from coordinate 4,470,242 downwards.
CTGCGTGCTGGGCAAAGGCTGTGCTGGGCTCTGTCCTCTCCGCTGAGCCACGGACGGAATTTGTGTTTCTTTTCATGACTGGGAGTTAAGGTCTGAAGGCGGCATTTAGTGAGCTCGGGGCCCCTTCTCTGCTGGCCGCTCCGGGCTCCTTTGCGGAGTTTTAGGGCTGGACGGTTGACTCAGCTGCCTCTCCGGGTAGGCTCGGAGGCCAGCCTTCGCAGTTTTGCCTGCAGACCTGCCAGTCTGGTTAACCAGGTCACCACACCCGCTTTCGACGAGTCCTGTCTCCCCTGGGAACTCCCTGGCAGCCCTCTGGACCTCCTGTGGCGAGGGCTGCGGGCGGCCGAGAAGGCTGGAAAAGTGTCCTCTGATGTGGGAAGCCAGGCCAGGCTATCCTGCAGCCTCCCAGGTGCCACACCAGCGATTGCACAAACTGCCAACTGGCAGAGGCACGCTGCCCAGCTCGGCTCCTTTAAAGAGAGTTTGTTTTGGATTAATGTTTAAGAGGTTGGGTTTTCCCATGGAGAAAATATAATCTGAACCCCCAAAGACGTCTGTGGAATGAGATAATGTGGTAAGTTGGAATCTTATTTAGAGTCAGAGGAACTTCCTTGAGTGATTTCTCTGTCTGGTTTCAGGTGATTTTCTGGTGTGGTTTTAATGAGGACTAAAACAAGCGCAGCTTTCTCGGCAAGATCCTATTCTGGTGGCGAGACGTGTATATGACATGTAGGTTTTTCATTTGTTTTCTGCTTCTGGAACCTGTCTTTACAGGGCACTAAAAGTGGCACGTTCTGGTTAGTTGTGTTTTTTTAGTTCATTAAGGGTTGGGCAGTGGTGGCCGTTTTTAGATCCAAACTTTGATGCAAATGCAAGATGTTTGGTGTCTTTTCCTGCTCTGGGAAGTGGAGTTGGAATATGGCTGTTGGAGAAGGGAGGGAGGGACTTGTCATTTTGCAGATTGGTTTCCATCACCCAGGACTTAATTATAGGAGGCACAGGCCGTTGTCTGGGATGGTCCCGAGCCGGTACCCTTAGGTTGCCGCCTCCCTGCTTTCTGAAATGTGGACTGCCTGGCAGGGGTTTGGTCTCTCAGGCTCTGCTGGCGGCTGGGTTCTGGCTGGTGGAGGGCTCCAGCGTTGGGTTCTGGTGAGTTGAGGTGGGTGGGGGTCTCCTTGGCAGGGCAGGAACCTCCACTGAGAGAGTAGCAGCCTCCATGGGCTGGTGGGAGAGGGGAGACCCCGAGGTCGGATGCATGTTCCTGCGAGGGGCAGGTGTGCCTGCTGTTGGAAGCAGGAGCTGCAGCTGAGAGCCTCAGACCCCGACTGCGCAAACAGTAGGATGGAGCCAGCCGCCCACTGGCTGCCGCGTCAGCTCCCCGGGCTGCTCTTAGGCTGGAGCTAAAACAGGGGGACCAGTGGGACTGGAAAAATGAGCCAGGGGAGGTGCATATGGGGGAGGCACAGCCTCCCAAGGGCCGGTGAGGACGGGCAGGTGCGTGGGAGCTCGGTGGGGGCTGCACCTGTGGTGCCCGCCCACCAGCACTGTGCAGCCCCCTGCAGGGAGGCCGGGGTTCCGGGCAGACTGCCTGTCACAGAGGCAGACGGTGACGTGTCCAGGGTGCCTGAGACGCCGAGAAAACCCGTAAGAGCTGAGAAGTGCCGACTGACGGGGCGGAGGGGGTGGGGCTGCGTAGCTGTAATTACATTAGGAATTATGTAGTATGTCAGTGACTATTGGCATTTCAAACCATGAGCCACGATTTTTCATAGTTGTGTTTCTGGATATTAATTTTTTTTGGAATTAAAATTACCTCGTGCCATAACCTGCATTTTAATGTATTAGCTGTATTCTTTAGGCTTGTCCTTAGCTCTGGAGGATGGAAATGCAAACATTTTCACAAACCAGCCACATGAAGCTTCATAGATGCAAAAGCTGATGAGGTTCTGCCACATTGTTCTAGCTGAAACCCAATGCATATTTTGTCTTTTAACTGTCATTGCAGGCTAGTGACTATCCGAAGCCGTCCCCATCTGGAAGCTTCCTTTTAATTCCATAGTGACTTAGTGAGGGTCCCGGGTGGCTTGCTCCTGGCAGTGCTGTCCTCCTGTAGAATTGCCTGTAAATTGGATTATTGTGACTCTAATCTTATGTCAAAGACACCAAGAAAGCTTGCTCTTTACGAAAAGATTTGACCGAGTTTCCATGGATAGAGTCCTTCCATCTTAGTTTTCTTCTTGGGATGTCTGCCCTGGAAAGCGAATGTTCTGTGTCTTGGCCGTCCACACCTGGGCCCTCCTTTGGGGAGTGTGGCCTTGTTTGTAACCGATTCCAGCCTCCTCATCTGTGAGTGGCAGTATGTCGGGCCACTCCCGAGGGTCTCCCCAAGTGCACAGAAGGGTGCAAGAGGAGAGTTATACTGCAGGCCTGCTTAAGTGCAGGGGAGCACTGGCCGGCTCAGTCCTGGGGGTGGGGTGGCCAGTGCCAGGCCTGGGCACTCTTCTCCCTTCCAGTGTTCCTGTCCACTGCCTCTCCTCGTGCTCTGCCTGCGTTTGCTTCGTTTGGAGGTGGCTGTCTTCCCTGGGACAGCAGCAGTGGGTCCGTTGGCTGCAGACCTCACGTGGTCTTAGAATCCCAGAAGGAGCGGTTACTTTACCAAAAGGGCTTGGATTTGCCCTGCTAAGTCCCAGCTTATGCTGCCCAGGGGGGTCGGTGCCAACACATGATTGACAGCCCCACAGTGGTGGTGGGGGGAGGAGAGGTGGGTAATTCCCCATGGAAAATAAGGGGGCCATTACCAAAAGAAGGGGAGGGGTTCTAGGTGACAAAAAGGATAGATGTCAGTGCACACAGCGTTCGCAGTGTTTGTCAGGCTGCAGAGAGAGGAGGTGTGGAGACAACATACAACGCACACACACACCTGGTCAGCCCAGACCTCAGGGCCCATGTGTTCTGCAGAGGGAGAAGCCTGTGGGCTGTGGGATCAGGGAGGGCTTCCTGGAGGAGGAGGGACTCGGGGGTCTGGAAGTCACATGAAAATTGAAAGGCAGGGAGGACCAAGGGGGGCGGGATGTTTTTAAATGAGGATCTGGGAGGTGGCTGGTGTGTCTGGGAGGCCGAGGGAGTGCTGGGGACCTTGGGGTGTCAGGCCAGGGCCCGCTTCTGTCCCTGCTGTTATTTAGTTAAAGAGGTTGTGCTCAGAGGCAGGCCAGGAGGTGTGCTGGGAGGACGAGGGGGCCCTGCGGGGGGCTCTGCCTCTGGCCTGGATTCCAGGTGGTGAGTATGGGATGGAGAAGGTGAGAAGGTGGGCTTTGGAGGGTTGTGAGGGAGCTCCGTGGTCTGGAGTGGGAAGATGTGGCTTGGAGAGGCCGGGCCTTGCACCCCATTGTTCTGGAAGGGTTGCTGCCACCCCAGTTTGTCCTGGCGCTCGTGGAGAGATGGCTGCCATCTGACGCTTGGAGGGGGTAGGGCTGCTGCACCATCAGGCCTGGAGGACGAAACCTCAGCCCATACTTGACTCTCGGACCTTGAAACCGAAAGGGGTTTGCCCTGCTGGGTTTTGGAATCATTTGGGACCCATGATCCCTGTTTTTCTTTCAGTTTCTTCCTTCTGGAGTGGGAACGTTTGTCCTGTCCTTCCTTTGTCTAACTTGTTCTCTAGGTCTCACAGGTCCACAGACAGGGGACTTGTGCCCCAGGACAGCCCTCACCCATAACCAGTTCTGATGAGACTTTGTCCTTAGTGTTCTTACTGAAAGAAGGCTTTTGGGGTGTTGTGATGGATTTAAGGTATTTTGCTTGTGGAAAGAGCATGTCTTTTTGAGGTCCAGAGGGTGGACTGTGGTCGTTTGGAGCTATGTACCCCAGAAAAACGTCCTTAAACCTAATCCACCCCTGTGGGTGTGAACTCTTAGAAACAGGGCCTCTGATGAGGTCACCTCAGCCAGGATGGGTCTTAGTCCTGGAGCTGAAGGCCTCAGAGGGAAAGGCACACAGAGAGGGAGCCAGGGGGAGCAGCCACAAGCTGAAAGTGAGCGGAACCCGGAAGAGAAGGGAGAGGCCGGGGGAGGCCGCCGTGCGCGTCGCCGTGTGACGGAGGCACCCGGGACCACGGATCGCCGGCCGCCGGCCCAGCACGCCAGCCTTCTGGGAGACAGCGTCGGCTGGATGACGCCTTGACTGGACTTCTAGCCGCAGACCATGCGCCAGCGAGCGCCCGTCATTGAAGCCAACCCACTGCACGTGCTCGATTTAGCAGCCAGGAAACGAAGCCACTGTCCGTGCTCAGAGCCCCTCCGCTCCCCACTTTTTAATCATGGCAGTAAGTCTATGACATAAACGTTCCCACTTTAACACTTTACAATTCGGTGGTGGTTACTGCATCCTCATGTCGTGGTGCATTCCCCACCATCCATTCCCAGCACTTTTCCATCTCCGCAAAGTCTGCCCCCAGTAAGCAATAACTGCCCCTTCCCCCCACCCCCAGTGTCTAACCAGGGTTACTGCTTTCGTGTGGGTCCTTCCAGAGCTGTCCAATCTGGGATATTTCTTTCATTTTTCTCTTTGTCTTTCTCTCTGCTTTCCAGGACGTAGCGGTGGCATGCGTGCTGGTGGGTGCCAGGGCTCAGCAGGTGGACAGTGCCACGTGGCAGCCTTTCCGTAGCTCCTTGTCAAGGCTCTGGGGGCCCTGGCATGTGTCCGTCCCTGTGGTTGGACACTGAGGTTGCGTCTGGCTTCTCTTGCGATTACAAAAACAATATGCTGCCAGGAGGTGACCTTTCTCTGTCGCCATTTTGTTTATGTGAGTGGGAGATTCCTGGAAATGAAATGGTGATTTTACTGGATATTGCAAAATCGCCTTCCACTGGCCAGTAGGAGAGACCGCGATGCCCTGCCCTCCCGCCCACGTGGTGTGGGTCTCTGCCAATCTGATCGGGAAGCGTGGTTTCCCAGGGGAGTTTAACTTGCATTACTTGTCTTATAAATGGAAGTCGGTAATCTCTTCCCTGTTAAGAGTTGTTTGTTTTTCATTTTCTGTGAACTATCTCTATCTTTTGCCCACTTTTATACTTGGCTTTCTTCTTAGTGTTAGACTTGTAAATCCTTTGTGATTTGTGTTGCGAATATTTCTTCCTTGTTTATTGATCATCTTTGACTACTTATGGACACTTTTGCTTTGAGACTTTTTGTTGTTTTTTTTTTTTTACTTAATTTTTTAATTAGAGAAGTAGGTTTACAAAAAAGTCATGTTAAAATATAATACCTGGCAGGGGAGATACCATGATCACGACGGTGGTTTTCCCTGGGCGAGGCTTATCCATTGCACTCCGGATGTGCTGACCGCTGCGATTTCCCCAAATGTGGGAAACTCGACTGCATAATTTGTGGTAGCGGGGGACTGCGTTCACGCTCTCCCCTGGGGGGGGGATATATATATAAAATGCTCCCATATACCCCCCTATTGTCGGCACTTTGCATTAGTGTGGAACCTTTGTTACTATTGATGAAAGAATGTTAAAATAGTGCTATTAACTATCGTCCATAGTTTACATTAGGTGTATTTTCCCATAAACTCCCTTATTATTAATACCTTGTATTCGTGTCTTACATTTGTTATAATTCGTGGAAGAACATTCTTACCCTAGTACTATTTACCCCTGCTCACCATACACAAGAGTCGTCGACATCTTATACAGTCCCGTGTTTTATCTTCTAATTTCCATTTTAGTGAGATGCACCACATTTGCAAACCTGGGGAAAATCTCCTTTGGTAATGGTGTATAATTCTTTTAATGTGTTGTTGTCTTATATTTGCTAGTATGTTCCCAGGATTTTTGCAGCTGTACTCAAGTGTGATAATGGTGTGTGAGACGTATGTTTTTAATGTAATCTATCTTTGCTTTTATTATGTTCCATGTCTTGCTTAGACAGGCCTTATATGCACTGTATAAGAACTTCTCCCGCGGCCCCTTGGCTACTTAAGTGCTTTCGTTATTTTACATTCAAATCTTTGGTGCTTTTTGAGTTTATCTGGGGAAGGCGTGAGGTGTGGATCTAGCATTGCCTTTTCCTAGCTAGCTACCCAGGCGTCCCACAGCATTTATTGAATACTTTATCTCCTCCCCCTCCACTTAAAACTGCTACGTTGATCCCAATTGGGCCTGGGTCTGTTTCTGTACCTTCTAGTTTGCATTGAGGCACTGCTGGAATTCATGCACTATCACCGTTTAAACTCCCTGTCGTGCTTTCGTGTTTTCTGACCTGGTGGGACCCGTCTTCTCTCATCACTCTTGTTTTTCATGATCTTCCTGTCTCTCAGCCTTGTTTATTTTCCCCTATAAACTTTAGATTTGGCTTGTCTTGCTTCCTCTAAAATCTTTTTGTTATTTCTGAGGGGGTCCCATTAAATTTATAGATTAATTTAGGGAGAATTGGTCCCTTTTATATATTCTTCTCTTTTAGCTAATTCCAGACTAACAGAAGAGTTGTAAATTTCCTAACACCAGCATTCTATATTTGTGAGTAGATATTTATTTATGTAATTATACCAGTGTGGACTTGTGAACTCATGTTATTCAATGGGCTGTAATATTTTGCCAGCATTATTTATTATTTTAGTCTCAGATTGCCCCAGACTTGTCCGCTTCAGGCTGGCTCCTGTGTCCTCTTGACAGGTGCCCGTCATCCCTCGAGCACTAAGTTACTCTGCCCAAGCGGCTTCAGGCTCACATGTCCCCTCCCTGCCCCAGCCCTGGAACCAGCCATTTCTCCAAGGAGCCCTGCTTCCTTCTAGTGGAGAAGGGTATGTAGAGACCAAGATCTGGGTGCTAAGCTCATCGTTGCATCGTTGTGTCCTGGTACTCTTAGCGGGTGGAGCCAGGAGGTAGAGTCAAGTCCTGTCACCCGCGGGAGTTATGTTCCATCACGTCACTGCAAAGACTGAATTTGCCAACACCGAACCGTTGCTCCTAGGGGAGATACAGGGTGTATTAGTCAGCCAAGGGGGTGCTAATGTGAAATACCAAAAATGGGTTGGTCTTTATAAAGGGTATTTATTTGGGGTAGAAGTCCACAGATACCAGGCCATAAAGCGTAAGTTTCTTCTCACCAAAGTTCATTGCCACGTGTTGGAGCAAGACAGCTGCTGACGTTTCCCAGGGTTCAGGCTTCTTGTGTTCCTCTCTTCCTGAATTCTGGATTATTCAGCCAAAGGGTGCACAGTCCATTGCCACGTGTTAGAGCAAGATAGCAAGTGTGTTTGCCAGGGTTCAGGCTCCTTGGGTTCCTCTCTTCTGGGGCTGCGTTTCTCTCCGGGCTTAGTTCTTCTGGTTCCTCCACAAGGTCAGCTGTAGACTATCAGTCGAACGGCTCGCTTCTTTTCTTCTGGGGCCTTTTCTCCAACATCAAAACTGCTTCTCAAAAACTGCTTCAACTCTGTTCTTTGCCTTGCCTTTTATATTCGATTCCCCACCCACCAACGGGTGGGGCTTAATGCCCTACTGACGTGGCCCAATCAACGCCCTAATCATAACTTAATCATGTCCAGATTAACAGATCAGTTTACAAGCATAATCCAATTACATTTTTGGAATTCATAATTACATCAAACTGCCCATCTGCAACACAGGCTTAGGCTCCCACGAGCCTCTGGTCACGGCGTTTGGTCAATCCATAATCTTGTTTTACGTGTGCTTCTGTTCAGAGATGCCCTATTAAATCTGTATTGCCGATTCGTTACCATAGAACTCACGGCCGACAGTGAGTTCATGGACATTTTTGGAATCCTCTGGCAGCGACCCTTCTTCTTCAGGCACGTGGCGGGCTCTCGCACCTTTCGTGATTTTTGGTTTTGTTTTGTTTCTGCTGCGGGTTCTGGCACATTTTTAAAACAGCTTATTTCTAGGGAGTTTGCTGCCTGGGCTGTCTTTGGCCATGTCTCCAGTTCCCTGTACCTGTGTGTGGCTCCCTCTGGCCTCTGGGTCCACCTGGACATGACTCGTGTTTGGGCACAGTGCCCACTGAGGAGCAGGCTTTCACCATTACTGAGACGTGTGTCCGTGGTGGCCGTGACCACGTCACGGTGCCTCTCCTGGGCCGTGGCCTGCACGTGGTCCTCACGCCGTCCTGTCTCCAGTTCTGTTGCCTCCTAAGCGTCTCTGTCTACCTGGGCTGCTGCCACAGGTACCACGGGCCGGTCGCCTTAATTGGCTCACAGTTTGGAGGTGCGGTGCTTTGGAGCTCTGTACCCCACAAAAACATGTTCTTAAACTTAAGCCATTCCTGTGAATGTGAATCCACTGGAAGTAGGATCTTTTTTTTTTCACTAAAAATTTTTTTATTGAAGCGTATCGTTCATACATGAACCTACATAAACAATAAGTGTATGGTAGAAGTTGTGAACTCACAAAACAAACATGCATGTCATCATACAGGGCTCCATAATCACCCCCACCTCCGCCTTGCATTGCTGTGAAACATTTCGTTACAAACTATGCAAGAGCATCGTCAAAATACCACTACTAACTGTAGGCCATATCTTACATTTGGTGTATTTTCCCCCAACCTACCTGAGTATTAACACCCTGTGTTAGTGTTACGTATTTGTTAGAGTTCATGAGAGAATGTTCTCACGTTTGTCCTGTTAACCAGAAGTCCGTCTTCTACAGGATGCACTGGGTCACTCACTCCCATTCCGAGCATACACTCAGCAGCTCTCATTTTCATCCCAGAGTTGTGCTGCCATCACCTCAGTCCACATTAGAATGTTTTCCTTACTCCAAAAGGAGCCAATCTTCTGGAAGAAAGCATTGCCTGGAGGATGCCTTGATCCGGGCTTCTCCTAGCCTCAAAACCGCGTGCGGATAAATTCCCGCCATCTAAGCCGACCCACTGCCTGGTATTGCTTTAAGAGTGAGCAGACTAAAGCAGGAGGGTCAGAGTCCAGAGCCTCGGCGTCAGCAGGCCTGTGCTTTCTCTGAAGTCTGTCGCACACCTGTCTGTCTTTCTGTCTCCTCCTATGGCTGGTACTTCTGTGTCCACGTTTCCTTTGCTTATAGGGTCTCCAGCCACGCCAGTAAGGCCCACTCTGATTTGGTTTGGTTTCACTGTAGGGTCTTCAGAGATCCTATTTACAAGTGAGTTCATGTCCACAGGGCGGGGTGAGGGCGTGGACACGTCCTTGAGGGAGACACGCTTCGGGCTCCCATGCCCAGCAAGCCCAGTGCTGTGTGGTCCTGCCTCGGCCCCCGTCGTGGCCCCCACCTCCACCGTGGCCGAGGCGCCTGCGGGGCCTGGAGCTCATGCTTGTGCATGGCTTCGTAGGTGGGCTCACTGCTGCCTCTTGGCCTGGGTGGGTGACGGTGCTGGGGTCTCAACCCCTAAGCCCGGGTGGGTGACGGTGCTGGGGTCTCGCCCCCTTTGGCCTGGGTGGGTAATGGTGCCGGGGTCTCGCCCCCTTTGGCCTGGGTGGGTGACTGCCCTGGGGTCTCGCCCCCTACAGCCTGGGTGGGTGACTGCCCTGGGGTCTCGCCCCCTTCAGCCTGGGCGGGTGACTGCCCTGGGGTCTCGTCACTTTATGGAGTGTTAGTGCATGCCAGGCCCCGTGGGTCACAGGAAGCCCTGAGCCTGTGGCTTGTTCTCAGCAGGGTGGGGGGCGATTCCCCTATACTGCTCCTCCCTCCATCACTCTCACTGTGCTCCCGCCCTCCCCCGGGTCCCTCTGCACCCAGCCTCTGTCCACTGCGCCCCTGTCCTCCCTCAGCCCCCTCTCCTCTTCCGCCTTGTCCTTGGATCTCCCCCTGGTGGTGGGTGCTGTTAAACCACCTTCGCCGGCACATCTGCCTGTGCTCAGGAGCCCCATGTGCCTTTGGGCTGCAGGCTTGGCCCCGTCGGCTCCCGACCCGACTCCCCCGTTTCCCTGCCGGCCCCTCCTCCTGGCTTGCCCCGCGGCCCACGGCTGGCTTCTTGACGCTGTCAGCCGGCAGCGTGCTGAGCCCCTCCGGGCACTGTCCTGAGGCGTCTTGCCCAAGGAGACGTGTGCTACATGGGTGGTCTCAGCTGCCGCTGTGTCCCAGCACCACAACTGTGTGCAGCGCGTAGTAGGTGCTCGCTAAACCCGTGGTGAACGGGTCAGCACCGCTGTTACCCGGCAAGTCCAGGCCCCCGGCGTGGAGCGCCCAACGAGCCACCCACTCACGGCGCTCTCTTCATCCCACCGGCCCGGCCCGCGTGGCCTCCGTGCTCCGTGGACTCCTGCCTGGGGCCCTTGCCCGCTGTGTGCCTCGTTCTGCCTTCGGCCCACCTGCTCGCGGGGCAGCGGGGTCTTGCGTAAGACTCGGCCTCAGGGCCCCTTGCACTCTTGGCCCGGCCTTGGCAGCGGGTCTGAGTTTCTAGTTTTAATTTTTTTCATGGCATTCCTTTTTCACTGGACCTTGAAATTTGCAGCAGAGGCCTGAACTGGGGGCTGCTGACTGCCAGCCGGGCCCCTGGGTCAGGACCTGCCCTGTGGGCTGTGGCTCGGTTTCGGCTGACATGGCTTCCTGTTGCCAGCCCTGCAGGAGCTGGGAGTCTTCCCTCATTAGAGGTTGGATTGAGTCACCCCAAAAGACGTGCCCAGGTCCTAACCCTGCTCCCGTGAAAGGGGCCCTACCTGGCAATGGGGTCCTAGAAGATGTGACTAAAGATGAGGCCAAGCTAGATGGGTGGGCTCTGACCCTTATAATGGGGTTCCTTATAAGAAGGGGGTTTGGACACAGGGACAGGGAGGCGGCGGCACGTGGCGACAGGCGCAGGCTGGAGCAGTGCATCTACAAGCCGAGGCGCAAGGCTGGCCACAGCTGGACGGGGCGGGAAGAGGCCGCCTGCAGCCTCTGGAGGGAGTGAGGCCCGCCGACTCCTCGGTTTCTGAGCCACCCTGTCGTGTGGCGCTCAGCCAGGCAGCCGCGGGACCCTCACGTTGCCCGGCGAGCTGGGCTGGACGGTCAGCGCCTGGGCCTGGGTCTGGGTGGATAGCTCCGGTGGGCCTGGCGGGAGCCAAAGTAGAGTAAAGTGGCGGGAGGGGAAGGGGGTCTGCGGCTCCTGGGGCTGTGGAAGGCCCCATGGGCTGACCATGCTGCAGATTTGCCCAGTGGCTCCTCCTCCACTGTCCACCTCACCTATCCACCTGCCACCAGATCTTGGGGTGCCCGGCCCCGTGCTGGCCCCGGGGACACCCGGATGGACACGGTATGTTCCGATGGCCGGCCAGCCGAGTACTCAAACCTTGGTCCAGCGTCATTGGGGCCAGAGCATGGTGGGGCCTTGGCGAGGGGGTGGTCAGGGGCTGAGGACAGATTGCGGTTTTCCAGGCATGAGGTGGGGCTCGGGGCTGGACAGGACATTCCTCCCTGCTTCCTCGGCTCCTGGTTTCAGGATGTTTTCTGCTATCTTGGCTTGTTCCTGGAATTAAGGGAGAGGCCGCCCTGAGACCCTCAGGGGGCTGGGCTGCGGTTCGGGGCGGCCGTTCTGAGCTGGCCTCTCCAGGTAGGAGGGAGAAGCCGCCCTGGCCCACAGCCTGGCTGGAGCAGGACGGGTGTGGACACTGCCCAGGCTGGCCCGGCTGGCCCCTCACCTTTCCTTGCCTCGACTTGATTGGGCGGCAAGGCCCACACCTGCGCATGGTGCTCAGGCTGCTGAAAGGAGTAGAACGAAAGGTGTCAGAAGTGGCAACCAGCTTCCCCCCTGCCCCCCCCTGCCTGGTTTCCTCTTGGAGTCCGGAGGCTGGGACCCCTTTGAGTGCACTTGTCCTGGACGTCATTGCTCTAGGACTATGGCCCTGGGGGCAGATGCAGCCTACCACCTGGCTCTAAATAAAGTTTTATTGGAACGCAGCCCTTCCCTGCACAGGAGGCTGTCCCATGCATTCAGGCCGCCGCAGCGCTTGGACGCTGAGGTGCATCTGGAGGGTCTTAGGGTTGAGTCATGTCCCCGCAAAAGCCATGCTCCCGTCCTAACCTGTGGCCCATGAATATGCCCGGGTTTGGAAACAGGCTTAGAAGGTGCGATGAGCTCAAGTGAGGCCAGACTGGAGCAAGCTGGGATCCAGTGTGACTGGTGTGCTTGCCAGGCGGGGAGGGAGATACATGCAGGTGAGGGAGAAGCAGCCAGGGGAGGTCGGCAGGTGCACCTTCAAGGCAGGGAGGCCTTGGGCCGCCAGAAGCGAGGAGAGAGGCCCCACGCACGCCCGAGGGAGTGCGGCCCAGCCGGCACCTTCCATTTGGACTTCTGACCATCGGTAGCTGTAGCTTGAAGTCCCCCAGTCTATAGGACTTTGCCAGGGCAGCCCTGGCAGACTCGGGACAGCTGTGAGATGGTACCCCTTTCTGCTGTCAGAAACTCAAAGTCACCATGCGTCCCCGGAAGGGACGGCACGTCCCTGCCAGCTGCCTCGGCGGCCAGTCACCCGCGGCCTTCTAGCCAGGAGTGACGGAGAGCTTTGCACCAAGACTCACGTCACTCAAAACGAATCCTTGGGTGTGACCCCGTAGATGAGTTTGTATAGCACGCAGGTTTGTGCCCACCTGCTCTGAAGATTGAGGTGTTTGTGATGGCCTCTTTGTTTAAAGGCACGTCATGTGGCCCCTGTGCCAGTCTCTGCCTCGTAGACCGAGGGCCTGTGGTCCCTGTGAGCTGTCTTCCCTGTGATGGACGATGGACGCGTCCACGGGGGCATTTGCCGGGGAGGGTCTCCTGCTCTGCTTGAATTGTGCTTCCAGAGCCTGGCGGAGCCAGTTTGTGGGTTTACGTTCTCGTGGCTCTCGTGGCTCTCGTCTCGCCCCTCGCCTCCCCAAGCCTTGGTTTCCTCGTCTGGAAGTTGGTTTAGCAGCTTTTCCTGCCATTGTGCCGAGGATGGGGTCTGGGGTCTGGGCGTGGGCAGCCGTGGGGGCTCGTCGATCTTGCGCTTCCGTCTTGCTCAGCGTCTGTCTGAGGAAGGCTTGGTGGGCAAGGAGCTGCCCTGGGGCTGTGGTGGAAAGATGGCTCCTGATGTTGCTGCAGTTTCCTGACCGTCGGCCGCTTCGCTGTGGGCCCAGGTGCCAGTGCTGTCCTTGGCACCTTGGTGTGGGGAGATTTGGAGCGTCACGTGGGCTTCAGGGCACCCCAGGGGCTGGGGACATGGGGACACCTGGGCTGTCGGCTCGTCTCTGGGTCCCGAGCTCGCCTGGGGGCTTCCCCTCTGGGTAAGGGTGCTGGAGTGAGCCTGGGGTGAGCACAGAGTTCCTCAGGTGGGCAGAATACACACCTGGACCAGGTGCCAGGTGAATCCTGGAACCCGTGTGAGGATGCTCTTACCCCCCCCCCCCCATTTAAAGGCTGGGAAACTGAGGGAGAGCGAAGCAGCCTGGCTCAAGAAGCCTCGCTTTAACCCTTTGAGGCCCATCTGAGAGCATGGCCTGGTTTGTCCTGGGCCGCGGTAGCTGATGCACAGCTGGAAGGTGCTGTTCCCTCTCGGGTGTGGCTGCCTGTGCCCGGGGCCTCTTGTCCGAGCCTCCTGGTGGGATGCAGGCATCGTGGTCTCCCCGCCCCGCTCACCCGCAGCTGCCTCCCGGTCGCCCTGCTTGGGGGGTGGTGTCAGTGCAGCCAGGCACCCTCCCACGCCTGCTGCCCTCTCCTGTCCGAGAGCGGTGTCCCCATGGTGCCCAGGCGGCAATGTGGAGGTGTGTTCCCAGAGGGCAGATGTGAAGGTGGAGGGTGGGGCAGGGGCAGCGGTAGCTGCCAGCTGCTTATTTGGAAAGCAGGATCTGCATTTTGCCCTTGTCACTGCTGCTTGCCAAGCCCGTGACTGTCCTTGAGGCATCTGAGTTTATCTCATCCTGTGCTAGGGACCTTTTTGTGTGGTAACATGCATATAACATCTGCCATTTTAAACGTTTTGTGGGTGTACGATTGAGTGGCGTGACCTTCTTCCACAGTGTTGTGCCACTTCCAGAATGTTCTCCTCCCTCCACGGAAGCTCCATCCCGTGACGCAGTGACGCCCATGCCCCTCCTCGCAGCCCTGCTCACCCCTCGCCTGCTCTCTGTCTCTGAGTTCTGGGTGTTCCGTGTACTTGGAATTGTGACTGTCTGTCCTTTGCCCCTGGCTTGTCTCACAAGCCCAGTGATTCCAAGGCTCACCCGTGTCGCAGGTGGCATCGCCATGGCGTTTCTCTTTACAGCTGAATATCACGCTTTGTACAGGGATGCCACGCCTTGTGCATTTATCAGTTGGCGGGCGCGGATTGCTCCGCCTCTGGCTGTTGTGCCCAGACGTGCAGGTGCAGTTTGAGCTCCTCTCTCGTCCGTCGTGTGAACACCTGGCAGTGCTTCGCCTGGTCACATGCGGGTTCTGTGTTCAGCTTGCGGAACCACCAGCTTCCCCGCAGCGGCTGCACCGTTTTGCATCCCCGCCAGCAGCGCACAAGGCGTCTGATTTCTCTACCTCCTTTTCCGCCTTCTGCGTAGCAGCCATGCTAGTGGGCGAGAACTGGTCTCTCACTGTGGCTTTGATCCGCATTTCCCTGATGGCTAATGATGCTGAGCATCTTTCCATGTGCTGATTGGCCATTTGTTTGTCTTCTTTGGAGAAATGTCTGTTCAAGTCCTTTGCCCATGTTTTAATTGGGTCATATGTCTTTTTGCTTCTGAATTGTGGGAATTCTTTCTATATTCTGGATATTAAACTCTTACCAGATATATGGTTTCCAAATATTGTCTCCCATTCTATAGGTTGTCTTCACTTTCTTGATAATGTCCTTTGCACAAGTGTTTCACTTGGGTTTTTTCTTTTGTTGGGCTTTTGGTGTCATATCTAAGAGTCCATTTCCAAGTACAAGTTTCTGAAGCTTTTCGCCTATGTTTTCCTCTTAGAGCTTTCTAGTTTTAACTGTTCTGTCTATATAGGTTGTAGATCCATCTGGAGTTAAGATTTTTATGTGGTAAGAGGTAGGGGTCCAATTTCAGTTTTTCCAGCACCATTTGCCAAAGAGACTCCTTTGCCCATTGCGTGGACTTGGCACCTCGTCAGGAACCGCTGACTGTCGGTGTGGGCATTGCTTACCATCTAGACTCAAGGACGTGATGGAGAAAATGCCAACACGTAGGTAAAACGTTAAAGCGTGCGATGCCTGTAGCCACTGTGAACGTCCCAAGAAATCAAGGGAGTGTTCTGCTATTAGAGAACCGTTATCTAACCCAGCAGAGAAACTTCTCATGCCCTGGACTGATAAGTGAGGCTCGATCCACATCTCTACTGTTTCGCCTTTGTTGCGTTTTGTTAATGTAACCAAAACTATCAACCGGTGTTGATGTCAGAGCCACACACATTTGTCAGTTGCAACCATAAGTTGAGGGTGGCTACAAAAGTGCAGCAAAAATTAACAGAAGGGGAGCACATGTGGCTCCAGCAGATAAGCGCCTGCCTCCCACACGGGAGGTCCTGACTTCAGTTCCGTTGCCTCCTGAAAACAAAAAAACAAACAAGCAAGCAAGCAAATGAAAAAACCAACTCAGGGGAGCCGATGTAGCTCAGTGTTGAGCGCTGACTTCCCACATACAAGGTCCTGGGTTCAATCCCCAGCCCCCGTACCTCAAAAAATAAGAAATCAATTGGCTTTCTGGCATCTACACTGAAGGGTATTGTGTGTTATTTCTAAGTTGTGTGCTAAAGTCCTTTATATCAGTGGAATTTGTGATAAACCCAGATGCATATAGTTATGCATGAAGGTTTTCCCAGAGGCCGATGGTTTAGCGTTTACCGGCTCACTCCTGAGGTGGGAGTGCCAGCTCCTCCCTGACTCGGGAGCACCGACTGGGAGCACCAGCTCATCCCTGAGTCGGGAGCACCGACTGGGAGCACCAGCTCATCCCTGAGTCGGGAGCACCGACTGGGAGCACCAGCTCCTCCCTGAGTCGGGAGCACCGACTGTGGGAGCACCAGCTCATCCCTGAGTCGGGAGCATCGACTGTGGGAGCACCAGCTCCTCCCTGAGTCGGGAGCACCGACTGTGGGAGCATCAGCTCCTCCCTGACTCGGGAGCACCGACTGGGAGCACCAGCTCATCCCTGAGTCGGGAGCACCAGCTTCTCCCTGAGTCAGGAGCACGATCCCAGTTCACAGACGAGGGTCTTCCCAGCTGCCCCACTTTTTCAGATTTGTGCCCACTGGTGCTGGGATCACAGAGCTGGCAGCACCCTGTCTGGGATCTGCCCTCTGGCTGCCCAGCCCACAGCCTCCCCTCACCCCACGGGGCATCTGCCTGTCACAGTGCAGACACACTCAGTCCACTCCAGGGGGGGCTTGACCTGACCCGTGAGGCCCGGAAGCCCCTTGAAGATGCCTCCCCAGGGAGCGATTCAGGCCTTCTCCTGGAGAAGCAGCAGATTGTTGACTAACTTTTCACAGATTTGGGCACTGTGTGCTTTGGCAGGGCTCAAGGTCAAAACCCCTGGACCGTCCCTTTGCTTTGTGGTCTCTGCTGGAGAAAAGCTTCATGTGGCATGTGTGGGGGCGTGGCAGAGAGCAGACGTGGGGATGTTCGGCCCCTGTCACACAGAGCGAGCGTGCCTGGCCCTGGCGCAGCGTTCCGTCCTCCATTCTCCGAACAGGTGCTTGCCGAGCGCCCGCGATGTGCCACGCTCCACTGGACTAGACCCGGCTCCTGCAGCTCGCGACGCCTACGGCCCAGGGCCCTTCGGCACACGGTGGATAAGCACAAAGTGGTCTGATCTCACTCACGGGAAGTGAGGCTCTGACACATGCCACAACATGGTGAGCCGTGCAGATGCCATGCTTCGTGGGTGAGCCTTGCAGCGGGCACAGCAGGCAGAGACTGCGTGATTCCATTCGCCGAGGCCCAGAACGAGAGGTCCTGGAGGAAGAAGGCAGACTAGGGGTCACCAGGGCTGGGGCTGGGGGAGAGGGGAGCTGTTGCTTAGTGGGTGTGGTTTCTATCTGGGGTGAGGAAAGTCTTGTGGGTGGTGGTGATGGCAGCACAGCACTGAGCTGTACAGGTAAAAATGGTCAAGATGGGACATTTTATGTTATTTATATTACTGCAATTTAAAAGCGAGGAGCAACAAAAGACTGCCCTGGAGAGCTGGGCCCATAGTGGTTAGGATTCACCGGGCCTGGCAGGGGCCCAGACTTGGGGTAAGTATCTGGGGGGCTCCCACTGAAGCCGCTGCTGCAGGGACCATGCTGGGTGGCATTGCCCCAGCCGGCGGCTCTGCCCCCAGGGAGCAGGCACCCTGATGGGGTGAGGCTGGGGGCACAAAGCCTGAAAGCAGAAGTTACCAGTTCCTTCCAGGGTGCCAAGTCAGACTAAAGGGGACGGGGGATTAAGTAAGGGGAGACCAAGAGCGAGTCAAGGGGACGGCGTAGGATGGAAAGTCCCAGGGCTGCAAGGGCTGGGCCTGCAGTGGGATCAGATGACCACTGAGGAGGGGTCCCCAAGGAGGGCAGTGTGGCCAGCCGAGCGTGGGGGAAGGCAGGCAGAGGGTGTAGGTGGTGACTGCGCCAAGCCCAGGCTCGGGGAAGTCATTGCGGGTTTTCAGCAGGACTCGAAAAAGCTGATTTCCCTTAAAATCCCCTCTCTGACTGCTGTGGAGCAAGGGCCGCATGGGGCTCCGTGGGCAGCAGGCACGGCGTGATGGCGGTCTGGACCAGGTAGGGGGGATAGGGGTGGAGAGGCAGGTGGCTGTGTGACCTGGTTTGGGGATGGGCTGGCTGGGGGTCGGGAGTCCTTGGAGAGTTTGGCTTGAGCAGCTAGTGAGCCTGGATGCTGCGGGTCAGGCGGGGGGCCGCATGCAGACGCCGAAATCGCCCTTTGCCCTGCATGTTGCCATCAAGATGCTGATGAGATGCACAGCAGGCGGCAGACAGACCGAGGGAGGCCGGGCAGGGCACGGGGGGCTCAGCAGGGCGTGATGGAGGTGTGAGTCCCGGGGCGAGGGGTCCGGTTCCTAGACACTCCTCGTGCCTGGGGAGCCCCCGGGCCACCTGGTGGGAGCCCGAACCTGAGCCTTGTGGGAGGACAGCGGCCGAGTACAGGCAGGGGCAGCAGCCACGCGGCAGGGGCTCTGGGATCAGATGCTCGCGTCCGTCCACCTTGCGGCTCGTGCGTGTGCAGGGCCGTCTGGGGCTGGGCGTGTGGTGGCGTGTGGGCGTGGCCTGGGGTGGTGGTGGCTGCGCCTGGGCCTTGGTCCTCGCGCCCCTGTGATACCGGAGTCTCAGGTGGCGCCGCCTCCCGTCCTCTCCGCCGCTCCTGCCAGCCTGGTGGTCTCGCTGCAGCCCCCGTCCTTGGTGACCACCGGACCCCCCCCCCCCCGAGAGGGCAGAGACGTGGCTGGGGGCTTGGGGTCCTGCTGGGGCCGTTTTGGCGGGAAGGGTGCCAGCTCTTGCTCCGCCCTTGCCGTTCCCCCAGGAACGTGGTTTGGGAAGGAGGGTGGGCTTGCTGAGGGAGGGCCGCCGGGTAGTGGGGATGGAGGGTGGGCCCGCTCCGAGCCTGGCCGGGGCCTGGAGCATGCTGTGCGTCGTGCGTCCCGGGAGATGGGCCTGAGGCATGGCTGACGTGCGCCAGGGACCGGGAGCCATGTTTTTTCTTTTTTTTCAATCTTGGGCCGGAGACGGGAGAAATCAAGTCCTTTGTGGTGTCCAAGCCCAGGGCTCCCCAGACACTGCCTCCTTTGTGTGTCTAGAAACCGTTCAGTGTTTCCCAAAGCGCAGCCTTGTGTCGCAGGTTGGCTGTGGCTGCCTTGAGTCTGTCCTGCGGACGGGTCTGTGCCGAGGTGGGGGGCAGAGCAGGGGGCTCCCATCTCCTCCTGGCCGCGCAGGCCCAGGGCTCTGGGGGGCCAGGGGCTCCTCGGGGGGGGGGGGGGGGACGTTTCGCCTCGAGTGCACCACACTCCTGGGCTCCTGGTCCTGGAGAGCCGCAGCCTGAGGTCGCGGCAGTGCTGCCAGGTGGAGGTGCAGGTGGGGGCCTCGCGGGCAGGGCGCGGGGATGGCCTGTGCCGCCGCCCGTGGTCAGTGCTCCTGCCTGGTCGGTCATTTGGTCAGGCCGCCTCTCGGCTCAGGCCAGCGCCATGGGCCCAGGCCCTGCAGGGAGGCCGGGATGCGGCTGCTGGCGACCCTGGGCCCTCCCCGCGGCCGCCCCCTCCTCAGGCGCAAGTGAGGGCCTGCTCGGTTGTTCTGAGAGCGAAAGCAAGGCGGTCCTCCTTGCCTATTTTCTCTGCTCGTTTTTTGTTATAGGGAGACGTGAGGGGATTTGGAGAGGGCGCAGACCCTCCGGCCCCTGGGCTGGGT
The DNA here is from genome assembly GCA_026826555.1 of Tolypeutes matacus. Taxonomy (NCBI): domain Eukaryota; kingdom Metazoa; phylum Chordata; class Mammalia; order Cingulata; family Chlamyphoridae; genus Tolypeutes; species Tolypeutes matacus. The sequence continues at coordinate 4,450,928 of JAKSZT010000088.1, read as the reverse complement.
GGACCTGAGTTCTATGTCTTTCGTCGTCGCCTCAGCCGCCTCACCCGCGTTCCCCTAGAGGAGGTTCCAGAACCTCCCGCCCCGCCCCGCCTGGTGGCCCCAGGTCACCCAGCCCTGCCGTTTCACGTCGACCACGGGAGCCTGTCCGTGCCCGGCACTGGCTGTGGATCTGCCCCGGCTCGTGTCTCGCAGGCGGAGCCCCCGGTTCTGGCTTGGTCTCCCCGGCCTTCAGCCCGTGTCGTGTTCAGTGACGTCGAAGGTGTCTTCCTGCACCAGTCGGAGACTCTTCTCACACTGAGGGTTCTGTCCTGCAGTTTGCTTGCTTATGCACTGAGGTCCGGTGATTTCTATCAGTTTATTCAGTTTTGCAAGAAAGATGTTAATCCTTCACATAGTATGCTTGTTGCATATATTTCTTGTTTTACTGCGTATTTTTTAATTTTTATTTTTTTGACAAGTGGAGTTTGTTTTGCTTTGGTCTTGCCATCTGCTGTTAAGCTTTTGAACTTTATGATTGTTTTTTTTTTTTTCAGTTTTCTAACACAGAACATAATCTCTCCAGGGATGGGTGCTGAATTCTCTCTTTTGCTTTGTGAATTTCCACGTTTCCTGACCCTTCAGTCCGCCTGGATTGGACAGCACTTTGCTCTGTTCTCTTTCCCAGTGGCTGTCCATGCACCCCAGCACGCCCTCCCCCTGGCCTCGCCTCATCCCGGGGTCACTGGCATCGGGACTTTGTTCAGATCCCACTCACTCTGGCTGGCGCCCCAGGGCCACCTCCGGCAGCCCCTGCGTGCACCGACACACGGCCTGCTTCCCGGGGACCCCGTGGCCCCTTTCCTAACAGACCGCAGGTCTCAGCTGCCATGGGAGCTCAGGCAAGTTCTGGAACATTCTAACCTCGGTGTCAGGCGTCTCCACCCCACCCTGGAGGGAACTCCCACGAGTAAGTCTTGCTGTGAGTGATGATGGGAGTGGAGGAGCCTTGGAGGCCAGGGCAGGTGTGTCAGGGCAGAAGACGCGGCTGCGGCTCGGCTGCCATTCGGTGCTTCCTCTTGGCGTGCGAAGCAGGAGGCCGCTTTCCCCTGCCTTCGTGACTCGTGGTGAAGCGTCCCAGCTGCTCGGCTCCTTCCTGCCCCCCTCCCTTCCGTCCCTTCTGCAGGGAAGTGGTCAGTGTCCTCGGTTGTGCCCAGGCTCAGGCCCTGCCCTCCCCACCCTGCAGCTCGGCTTCGAGGGCAATTTGCCTTCCTGGAACGATTTCCGCCTGGTATGTGGGAGCTGAGGTTCGAGGAGGCTGGGCAGTGGTAGAGCCAGGCTTCGTCCCAGGCCTGTCTAGAGGCCCTGCTCTTCTGGGGGACCCGGGCCTCTTGAACAAGTCGGGGAGCTCGGGCCGCTTGGCCACTGGCCCACAGCCCTGGGTTGTGGAGCTGTGGCAGGGCCCAGGCCGAGGCCTGGGGGCTCTCCCTGCCCGGCAGCCCCTGCTGGATAGACAGAGGGCCACGCAGGCCTGTCCCTGGGGGCTTTCAGGTTGTCCTGGTCCCTGGGAAGGGCTGAGATGGGGCAGCTGGGCCCCCCCGGCCAGCTCCTCCCCGTGGCGTGCAAGTTCAGTCGTTCACGTGCGCACATGGCAGCTCACACCTGAGCGTGGGCCTGGCCCAGCCCACGTCTGAGAAGGCTTCTCGGAGGGAGGGGCACGGGCTGGGGCTGGCGAGGTGTGCGGGCAGCCTACGCGGGCCCTGGACCTGAGGCCAGGTGGGCCCCCCACGTCCAGGAGGGCGCCTCCCGTGACTCGCCCACACGGTGCACCGAGCCCATCGCCAGGCGTCGGCCGCTGCCTGGGGTGGTGCGTGTGGCCGTCGCCGTGACCACATCTTTGACGGTTGGTTAGGAGGTCCTTGGAGAGGGGACGGCCGTCCTCCCTTTCCCCACCGCACACTCCCCCTTTCTTACCTTGTCCTGCGTCTCCGAACTGCCCAGTGAGCCAGCGGAGGTCCCGCTACCACGTCAGGAGTGAGGGCCCGTGTGCGCGAGGGCGCGGGGAGCCGGGAGTGACCTTGCCCCCTTCTCTTCCAGGAACCCCGTCCGTCATGTCAAGGTGAAGCAGAGGGGCCCAGTGCTGAACATGCTAAAGAGGCTGGACAAAATCAGGTTCAGAGGTCACAAGCGAGACGACTTCCTGGATCTAGCAGAGTCGCCCAACGCCTCGGACACCGAATGTGGGGACGAGATTCCCCTGAAGACACCTCGGGCCTCGCCGCGGGATAGCGAGGAGCTGAGGGACCCCGTGAGTACGCCCGCTGGGACCCCGAGCCCTCGGAGGCGGAGCTGCCATGCTGAGCGCGGCCCTGGCTGGCAGACTTGGGGTGGGAGACGGTGCTGAGCCCGGCCTGGCCTGGGGGTGGGCTGCTGTCCGGGAGCTGCCGGGCCCTGGCCCATGGCTGACCCAGGCTCGGCCCTCAGCAGCCCCCGTGCGTGCGGCCCACCCCGACGGCCGGTCAGTGTGTGCCCCTCATGTGAGCAGTGCGTGTTCACCACCTCCGCCCCCCGCTGGGCTCCGTGACCCTGGCCTTTGGAACGCTTGGGCTTCATCAGGGGATGGGGTGGGACCCTGGGTGGGACGGCGGGCTCTCTGTGGCCCCTGGTCTCGGCAAGGGTGGCAGCTGACCTCCACTGCCCACGAGGGAGCGAGGACCGCCTCGTGCCAGCTGGGACGACCCCTGGCGTGGACACCAGGTCTGATGGCCCGTTGGTTTCCTCGCTGAGTTTCTTGAGATGTGGTCCGTGAGCGCCCGCCTCCTGCTTCTTTGTATTATTAATTCCTCTGTATTATTCATGCTTTAGGATAGGGCAGTGCTGAGCTTTCGCTGTGGGCAGGAATCAATAATTCACTGGCTCTGCCTCCTGCACCCCGGCCAGCTTGGCTCCAGATCTGCAGCCTCTGCTGCTGGGGGGGCAGTGAGGAGGCTCCTGCTTGCCCTGCCTCCCACTGCAGGTCAGCTCCCCGGGGGAGGACGCGAGCGCTGGACGGGAAGCGGGGCCTTGTGGCGGCCAGTGCCGGCCTGGAGGGCCGGGGGTGACGGACTTGGGGCCGAGCAGACTGAAGAACTCCCCATGCATGGTTCTGAGTCCACCTGAGGCGGGAGACAGGTGACAGGGTGACATACACGAGGCCCAAGCTTGACCTTTTCCCAGCCTACCCGCTCTGTCCATCTGTCTGTCCAGTCATGGCGCAGGGGCACCTGCCTTGCTCCAGGCGCTGTCCAGGTGTAGCCCAGGCCCTCTTGCTATGCTGGGCGTGCCTGAGAGGGGCAGGCAGGGAGGAGGGCCTGTGGGTTTGAACCTGACCCAGCCGTGGCTGCGTGCTCTCCACGAGGCCTGGGGGAGCCCCCAGCGCGGGCCGCACCTGCCCGTCAGAGAGCCGAGGAGAGTCAGCCCACGGCGACGCCTGGGGGGCCGGCTCCCCTCCCTGTGCTTGGGGCCAGCTGACCCGCCCGGGGCCTGGGGGCTTCCTCCAAGAGCCAGCAGCAGCCCCCTGTGCTGTGGGCAGGGCGGGGCCCCGAGGTAGAGGGGCTCTGCTCACCTGGGGTCCCTGCCGCCCACAGGGCCACTCCCCAGCCGGCCCAGCTTGGGGGTGTGGTGGGGGGAGGGTTAGACTCGTTCCTGAGTAACCTGGGGGTTTGGGTTTACGAGGTGCTGCCTTCTGATGGGGCTGTCTCTGGGTGGGCTGGAGGCTGTGGCAGAGGGGAGCAGCTTCAGCGACTGCAGATGCAGGTCTGGTTTGGGGCAGCGGGAGGTGAGGCTGCAGAATCGGGGGTCTTGGCCTACTGGCAGAGGATCCAGATGGGTAGGCACCGGGGGTCCCCTGAAGCTTCTTGGGCAGGGGAGGGGCAGCGGCAGAGCTGGTCAGTCTGGGTGAGGGGAGTTGGGGGCTCTCAGGAGGCAGAGCCTGCGGTGAGAGAGAGTGTGGGAGAGGGGGCCGTGCCAGAGGTGATAGGATGGGGGGCTGGCTGGGGTGTGGGGGGAGAGCACTCAGGGTGTGGCAGTGAAGAGGGGTGGGGGTTGCAGGGAAGGTGGGCTCTGGCCAGACAGGCCGGCTCTGACCCCCCTGAGGCTGGGGGTGGGGGTGGGGCCCTTGGGTGAGATGCTGTTTTGGGTGGGGCCTGGTGCCTCACTCTGTAGTGAGGAAGGGGGTACAGTTGCCACAGGAGGCCATGGCAGGGCCGGCGCAGACACCTGGGGTCTCTGTCCTTGAGGCAGTGGGGGGCACAAGAGAGGGAAACCACGGCAGGGATTCAGGTGCTGGAGGTGGGGATGGCACCTGGTGTGGGGTCAGCGTAGCTGGGCAGGGGGCACTGGCCGGTAGAGACGGACGAGCTATCCAGCTTTGTCTAACCTCGACCCCAGGCCTCAGCATCCTCACCCTGAAAGGGGTGGCGATGGCGGCGTGGCGACAGGCGTGTTGGGAGATTTAAATGAGATAACTTACGGAAGGCGCTTGGCTGGCCGCTCGTGCTTTGTAAGCCTGCGGGTTTTGTAATTATTAATGACCATGAAATATTCATCCATAAAATCCCCTCTCAGTTCCAGGCTGCCTATGCCCGCCGCGTTCCGGGAACATGCGGCATCTGTTCCACTCGAGGGTTTTTGTACACTTGCAGAGTTGTGCAGACATCTCCGTTTCCTAATTTTAGATCGTTGTCATCGCCCATAGCCGTGGGCAGGCGCTCCCCGTTCTCCCGAGGAGGAGGAGGGAAGGCACGGAGGGCAGGGCCACAGGGTTTGGCCGAGAGGAAGAGGTGAGGCCCAGAGGCCTCAGGGCTGGGGGTGAGTCTAGGGTGGCCCACCCCAAGGTGGTCGAGGGGCAGACACCTAAAGAGCAGGGGGTGGGAGAGCGATGCTGGCAGAAGCCAGGGCGCCCAGGGAGAAGCCTTCGCCTTGGGGGTTTGGGGGGTTTCAGTGGAGGCAGAGCTGTAGGAAGCCGGGTTTCCTGTGGCCCCCGCTGCAGCCCGCGGGGCCTTGCTGGCCCGAGGTCCGAGCCCAGGCCCTGGCTCCTGGGTCAGCCAGAGGTTCCCGGGGGCTACAGAGAGATTCAGACCCCAGAATCTCCCCATTGGGGGTCAGCGCCAGCCCCCTGGGGGACCCCCATCAGGGCTGGGTAGATCCTGCAGAGCCAGCCTTCACCACCCTGCCACCCAGGGTGGGCTCCTGGCTGAGCTGCCGCCCCTTCCAGGCCAGCCCGAAGTGGTCAGGGTGGGTCGGCAGCCCCAGGGGGCCCAGGCCCTCTGGGGCAAATCCTGAGGTGACTGTCCTCAAGGCAGCTTAGAGCTGCGCCCGAGCCCGCGGATTAGCTACAGAAAGGCGTGCGCTGTTAGGTTTGGGGCGCGGTTGTGGGAATAGAATTGGCTCTTCTGCCTTGAAGTCGGTGCAGAAGCACCTTTTGGGGCAAGTCTGCTGCCCGCGGCTGTGCGCCTGCTGCTCCGCGGCCCCCAGGGTGGGTGGGAGGCCCTCGCCGAGGCCTCTCCTTCCTTCCTGTCTCACGCCTGCCCCACCCAGGAGCGAGCCGGGCTGGGTGGCACCGTGGACCTGCGCGACCTCTGCCTCTGCCCTCCCCAAATCCACTGTCCTCCCCGGTTCCCTCTGCCCGCCTGCCTACTCCTGTAGGGGCCATGGCGTCCTCACCCCATTGACCGGCAAGGAAACCGAGCGCCCGGCAGTAAACCCACAGCCAGGGGCACTCAGCTGCCCGCCTGCTCCCGGGGGCTCCAGCCCCCTGCCATCCACAGCCCTGCTCCCTGCTCAGCCCTGCTCCCCCTGTCCTTTCCTCCTGTTTGTCCTCCCACTCCCAGGGCCCCCCGCTCACCCCCAGCCCCGCTCACCCCCAGCCCCGCTCACCCCCTCCTCTTCCTCCTGCCCGTCCTCCCACTCCCAGGGCCCCCAGCACTGCTCCCCTCCCCCTAACCTCCCCTGCCTGTGCTCCTAGCTGCAGGTGGGTGCTATATTGGGTGTGAGGCCACAGGGACCTTTCCCACTGGAGGTGTGTGGACGGCGATTAGCTCTCCAGGTCTCCCTGTCCCTCCCCCACCATGTGAGGGTCTTGGCATGTGGCAGCGGGAACGCCCCTCCTGGCCCCTCCTGGCTCCTCCTGGACCGTGGGTGCCTGTCCCTCCGTTTGGTCCTCTCCCCCTGGGGGTAGAAGTCTCTGTGAGGTCTGTTTTAGGGTGTCAAGTGCCACAGACCTGGCAAGTAAGGGGGCTCCGGGCGGCTCCTGGCCCCACTCTCCTCTCTGCCACTGTCACGGACAGGAGCCCCTGGCGCCCCCAGCCCGGCCGCGCCACCTGCCGGGGGAGGGCTCCTGCTCCAGCACAGCTGAAAGCCTCCTGGGAAGGCCCTGAGAGCCCCGGTCAGGGCGTCCTTGGGGGCTGGGGGCGGGGCGCTCCCCGCGGGCTCAGCAACGCCTTCTTGGCGGGGTTTTCGCGACATCCCAGCTCCCCCTGGACCAGCCTCTGGCCCCGCCTGGTGTGGCGCTGATTTGGACTCAGTGGGGAGATTCTGTGGACGGAGAGTCAATTAAACTCCAAACTTGTCACCTGGAGAGGTGGCCTTCGTGGAGCAAGATGACGGAGGGGGCGGCGCGCGGCTCCGGGGCCGGCCTGTGGCCCTGGCCGCCGGCTTCAGGCTGCGGCGTGTGGCTGTGTCTGACCCACACGTGACGGGAGGGCAGCGCCTTTCCGAAGATGGCTAGGCAAAGGCAGGGAAGCCGGAGGCGGAGAAGACGCAGGAAGTCGGGGTCCGCGCTCCGGGCCGGGGCGGAGCCTGCTGCTGAGCAGAGGGGGCAGAGGAGGGCGTCAGGGCTGCTGGGGGAGGAATCGCGGGGCGGGGGAGTGGGGTCCCGGCCTGCGTCACCTGCCAGGGGCCGCCTGGGTGCCTGACGGGGAGAGGCGTTGGCCGGCAGTTTGTTTGGGTTTAATGAAAAAGCATTTTTTTAACGGAAACGTCAAGTGCACTTGAAATTGAGAGGCGAGTGCCAGGGGTCCTGGGCCTTTCCACAGGCACCCCTGGCCATGGTCCGGTGATGCCCCCTCCCCCACGGGGTCATCTCAGCCAATCCCAGCACTTTTTCCTTTCAGCCTCAAGATTTCCAGGGCCCTCTAAGAGAAAGGGCGTAAAACACACGGTCCCAGCGCTCGGGAGGGGCCTGGGCGGCGGGATTTGAGATGCGTCCTGACGGGGTTTCATTTTGGGGTGGGGGTGGGGGTGCGCTGGGGGAGGGGAGTCAGCCCACGTTCCAGGGACGCTTCTGCGGGCTCCCTGGGCTCGCCTGGCTCTGGCTGGGTCTGAGCGCCCCCTAGACAGAAGGGTACAGAGCTGGAGCCACGTCGGGCCCAGTGCCCGCGTTGTGAGCTTCCGCCACCACCTGCTGGGGGCAGAGTTGGCACCTGCGCTCCCTGGAGCTGGTGGGCGGGTGTTGGCTGCCCTTGGAGCGCCTTCGGAGCCTCTGCCTCATGAGTGGGCGCTCTTATGGGCCGAGGGGCCCCTGGGTTCCTGGTCCTGGCCCGGCTCACGGAGAGGGGCTGCCCGCCTTCCCGTCCATCTGTCTGCCAGCACCTGTGCAGGAAGTGGCCCCGAGCGGTGCCCACAGGCTGCTCCGGGGTAGCACAGCTGCCGCCATCGGGGCATGACTTTCCCCGCGGGTAGGGTGGGGGGTCGCCTGCCGCGTGGTGGGCGGATGCACACACATGGCCCCTGCTCTCTGGCCACGTCCGAGAGGTCAGGCCCCAGGGCAGGGGCAGCCACAGGCCGAGGGCCCTGCCCAGAACCTGCTGGCTCCACGGAGCTCGTTCCTTTCCCGGCTGTGACTGCCGAGAGGCCCTGCTCTGGGCCCTGCCTTAGCCGGGCGGCCCGTTTCACGCCTCCCCAGGCCTGCAGGAGGAGGGGTCAGCAGGCCAAGGCTCGAAGCCAGGCCCCCACTGGGCAGGGCCCGACCCAAGGCCCCCTTAGATGACGCCGGCTCAAAGACCACATCTGCTTTGCCCTCTGCCTCGCTGGTGAGCGGACGACAACAGCGATTTTAAGGGCTGGGACCCTCTTCGTCTCCGGTGTGACGAGCGATTTTTGTGCCAAGCCCCGTGCACACATGCTCTGTTTGTGGTCAGCTCAGCTGCAGAATGTTGTTCTTGGGTGTTAGTGGGTAATGGTCCTTCTGTGAGCCAAGCCGCGTCTCCGTGTGCCCGTGGTGGGACGCGGCATGTGTGCGTATGTCTGACCCTCGTTGGCAGGGCACCAGGATGCCGACTCTGCCAAGCCGGGGAGCTCACCGCCAGCAGAGGCCCCGTAGCCCACCCCTGGGCCGGGGCGACGGTAGTGATGGAGCAGAAGTGAAGGCCCCTGCTCGGGGCTCAGTCCACAGCGCTCAGGAGCTCTTCCTGCGCAGGGTGCCGCTGGCTTTGGGTTTACCCATCGCCCTCGGCTCCCAGGGCGCAAGGTTGCCGGGTTTAGGGGATTTTCTATATCAGTCTCACGGCCGCCCGTGAGGTTCAGCCTCAGAATTTCAGCTGTAACTTCTCAGAGTTGGTTCTTCAGAGCTAAGGGGTATGTCTTGGTGCCCCTGGCCGCTGAGACAAGTACTGCAGGGGCGCTGGCTTCAGCAGCGGGAGTTCAGTGCCTCCCTGCCGTGGCTTCCCTGAGGGCGCCAGTGCTGCTGGCCGCCGGTGGTCCTGGGTTCCTCGGCTCTCCTGGCCGGGGCGTTGGCCACTCCTTTCTCTTCGGGGTCCCCACTGCCCACCTGCTTCTGGCTCCTCCCTGCACTTTCTCTTTACGAGGCCTCCAGGAGTCAGATCTGGGCCACACCCTACTTGAAAGTAAGTCATCTGTCTATGGCAGGCCACTCCCCAGGAGTGAGGCCAGACTTAGAACATGTCCAAACCAAAGTGCACCGTCCAGCCTCCCGCTACATCCAAGCTGGCTGAGCTGTGGCTGGACACGCCGGGGTGGGTTTCACGGCAGGGCCAGGGTCCCTGAGGCGGCCGTGGTGACCCCATCGCGACGTGGCCACGGCTGTCTCCCCGGGCTCCCTCGGGACGAGTGGGTGCAGGGGCTTCCGGGCTGCTCTGCTGAGCTCTGTGCTTCCCTCCTAGGCTGGCCCGGGGACCCTCGTTATGGCCGCAGGAGTCCAGGACTTTAACCGGACCGAGGTCGACAGGTTAAATGAGATCAAAGGTCACCTGGAAATCGCCCTGTTGGAGAAACACTTTCTACGTAAGTTGCAGACAGTGCTATGGGTCTCCCAGAGGAGAGGGACTGCGACAAGGGGGCGTGGGCTGGTGGAAATGGTTTCGGACTTGGGCTAGTGACAGTTCTGCCGGTGGTCACTGGGCACGTGGTGTGGCCAGCGTGGCCCTGCTGTGGCCTCCGTGGGCTCAGGTGTCCCTGGACTCCTTGGACAGCCATTTGCCCACTGGGTCCGACTCTCCCATCTGTGGCATCACTGAGACCAGCTCTCATTTGCATGGCCATGGGCCCTTTACCCCAGAGGAAATTACGGTTATTTTAGCAAATCTGGTACATTGCATTTCCCATGGTGAGCTCAGAATTCATCAGTTTTATGCTTTTTGAGGGAATCTGAAATGTTCCCTTTTGCTTAGTTTACATGTCACGTGGGGGGAGGGCAGGGGGCTCTCACCATTTGCCAACGTACCTCCCAAGAGGCTTCGGGGCCGTTGATTCCTCTGCTTCTGGGGCTTTTGGCCTCTGGGTAGTAATTGTTGTTCCAGAAGGCCCTGACACACACCACCTCATTTAGGTGGTGCTTTTGAGCCCCAGCCCTCCAGGGCCTCCTGCACACAGGTGAGGAAACTGAGGCATGGAGGGTCAAGGAAGGCACCCTCTGTTAGCCAGGGTTCCGTAGTGGATCAAAGTATCCAGCATGTGGCCGTCACCCCTCGCGGTGCCCCCACCCACGGTGCGTGCCACGCCGGGGCACCTGCACCTGCACCTGTGCACATGGTGCCTGGGAGCTCGGCCTCCCCTGCGCATACGGCCGCCTGGGCAGTGGGCCTGTCAGCCCCTGACGCTGTTGTTTGCGCCCTCAGCCAGGCTCCCACAGCACGCGTGGGTGTCTGTGGGAAGGGCCGTCCCTGGTCCCCGTCCTTGTTGCCGCCGTCTCTCGAGCCGTGCCTGGCAGGCTGGGGCTGCCTGTTCCCGGCCCCCCTGTGGCCAGCCCAGGGCCTGCAGCACCTGGACAAATCCGGGCCGGCTGAACCGTCCAAAGGGCCCACTCTTAAGTACTGTTGGTTTGCCCGAGCTGGGGAAGTGATGCCACCTACCTTCCCACCAGGCCCTTGCCTCTCCCGCCAGGTGGGCCTCTGGGCTCTCTGTCCAGAGAGTGCGGCTTTGCCTTGGTGACCCTGGTGGTGGGCAGTGTGGGGGTCCACTAGCTCTCCTGCTTCAGGCCGGGGGGTCAGCCACAGGTGTGCCCTCCTAGGCGTTCCTACCTGTCAAACCTATGGGCTGGGCCTCGATGGGGGAGAGGCCTGGTAAAGGCACATCTGAGCACTCACTAGGTGGCTGCACTCTCCAGGTGACAGGCCAGGGTGCTAGTGAGCTGTGTGTGACAATGTGTGAGTATGTGTGCAAATGTGAAACTGTGTATTTGTTGGAGTGTGTGTCTGTGTGAGTGTATAGGAGAGTATATGTGTGTATGGGTGTGTATGCAAATTGGGTGTGTGTATGGATGAGTGTGCATGTGTGCAAATGTACGTGTGTGTAGATGTGGATGTGTGAGTGTGTATGCGTGCATGAGTATGGAGAGAGGTGTGAATGTGTGTGCACATGTGGATATGTGTAAGTGTATGGGCGAGTGAGCGTGTGTGTGCACATGTGCATCTGTGTGTAAGTGTATGGGCAAGTGAGCATGTGTGCACACGTGCCTGTGTGTGAGCGTGTGTGCGTGCAGGGGTGTTGAGAGGCGTGCCGTGGCTGTGGAGACAGTTCACGGTGTGAGTGTGTGCATGCAGGTGTGCGTGTGTGCTCTCCGCAGCGGCCTGCCTCTCTTGGGTCCCGGCCTGAGCCCCTGGAGCCCCGAGGCGGGTCTCTGGAGGACTGCGTCTCCCAGCCAGGTGCCAGGGGCTGGCGCAGGCGGGGACTGGCTGCTCGGCCCAGGTGGCCCCAGCGACTGGAGGGCTGGGGCTGCCTGATTGTTGTTAGGGTCGACCTGGGACCCCAGACCCTCACGGGGGGGGGGGGCAGCAGAGGTTCCGCGGGGGGGTGTGGGGCCCCTGCGAGGGTGATCAGGCAGGCCGGCCCTGCTGGGCGGCCGCTGCCAGGGGCGTGGGAGCTTGTGCTCGGGCCATTTCCTGGACGGGCCCTGGGGAGGCCAAGTGGACAGACCCTCACGGTCAGCAGTGATGGGAACCACAGCCTTGTCACCAGGGAACCGTGGGGACTCGCCTTTCTGGTCAACAGTGGTTGAGGGAGCTGATGTGGCTCGAGCGGTTGAGCACCTGCTTCCCACCTGGCAGGTCCTGGGTTCGGTCCCTGGTGCCTCCTAGAAACAACAACAAAAAAAACAAACAACAAGCAAACAAATGAAAGGGCCGGCTCAGGGGAGCCGATGTAGCCCAATGGCTGAGCGCTGGCTTCCCACATACGAGGTCTGGGGTTCAATCCCCGTCCCTGGTACCTCAAAAAAAAAGTGGTTGAACACTGGCGGCTTCACATGGTCCGACGAGCCCCCGAAGCAAAGTGATCCCAGGAAAGGAGAAGTTTGGTGAAGGCGTCTGCCTGACCTGGGACACGCGGGAGCTTCTGGAAGAAGGGTTACCTGGGCGGGGCCCGGGCAGGTAGGGAGCGAGCGTCCAGGCAGGGAGACGGGTGGGCAGGCCAAGTTGCCAGATGGAGACACCGGAACCCGCAGGGGCTGGCCAGAACCGCTCGTGAGCCACGCACGAGCCCACGTGTGTGTGCCCTCAATGAGCTGCCCTTGTCACGGGGCACCGTGGCCGGCCCCGCTGGCCCAGTGCCCGGGATTTTAGTCCTCAGTGTGTTTTGCTCCCTGTTAGTTTATAGAGTAAAATTACAGGGTTCAGTGTTGACAGCACGTGGGGCGGTAATTACAGGCATCTCTTTAATTACGGAAAACTTCAGATCTACGCAGGAATAGAAAAATAGCGTAACGAGCCTCTGTGTAGCCGCCGTCAGCTTCAACAGTAGCCACTTCTCCGAAGCCAGGCTTCTTTCCTCTGCCCACCCCACGGCCCCCACCCCACCCCCGCTTATTTTGAAGCACCTCCGCCATCTTATTTCATCTGCAAGACTTTTACTATGTACCTCGGAGTATTTGTCTTTAATATCATCCAATAGCCAACCTGAGTTCACATTTCCCTGATTGTCTCATAATGTCTTTAAAACTGTGTTTGAATCAACAGCCAAACACGGTTCTTCTGTTGTGAGGGGCCGGCCTGTCTCCTAAGTCGTGGACTCAGTGGATTCTCTACATCTCCTTTTCCCATCTGCTGGGGAACCCGCATCAGTGCTGGCGGGAGTTTCCCACCCTGGACTTTGCTGCTTGCATCCCCACGGGAGGCATCTCTGTGTCCTGTGCTTCCTGCACATTGGTGGTGGGATCTAAAGCTGGACTGGGTTCAGGCTGATCTTTCTGGGGCGGTGGGGGGCTCCTGTTTTTGGTGGTGCCTGCCTGTCAAGTAACCTGTCACTAATGGTAGGGGCCTGGGCGGCTGTGGCTTCGACCCATCGCCTCAAGGGTGCAGGGTGGTAATTTCCTGCTTCTGCTCTTCTTTCTCCACTTACTCCCTGGCGTGTGTCTGAAAACAAACCTCCCTTCACGAACTGGCGGCCTTGAGAGCGAGCACGCAGGAAAAGCAGGATCCGTGCTTGCTTCCCCCGTCATTTTCCAGCGGCGGAAGAATGAGTTGTTCTTAGCTCAGAGCCTCCTCCGCAGGTGACCACGGGGTGCTGGTGGTGGGCGGTGCCACCGCGGGACCGTGCAGTGCCCGCCTCGGCTGGCCCCTCTCTGGGCTGTGAGGCCGCCCTGAAGTTGGCTTCTGGCTCTTTCCGACGTGACCCCAGGAGTCCACGAGAGATTCCTTACTTCTCAGTGTCACAAGATACTCCAGCCTCATCCTAAATGTTTCTGTCTCGGTCCTGCAATTAACCATCTCTCCAAAGAGCTCTGGTTCCTGTTGTGGAAAAGGGCACTTAGAGACCAAGTAAGGGTTGCAGGGCCCGTGCTGCTGCTGGCCGTTGCTCTGAAGCCTTCTCAGTGGACGTTGCTAGGACCTCATGAGTTCATGCACGTAACTCGAATTCAGGCCCAGCGTAACCTCGTCGTGCTTCTTAGCTGTATCTTTTGTTTATGCCACAGATCCTGCTTCTCTGCGAGCGGCACCACCGACTGCTCACTCCTTTTAATCCCATAATAACAGACACGGCAGTCTTAGAATAAAACACCAATTCCACCACCAGAAATAGGATCACTAAAAGCCGTGTGTGTGTGTTTGTTTCTGGTTCTCTGTCCTCAGGGTGTCTCTCACTAAGGGTGTACAGTCAAATTACTGTGTTTTAAAGTCATTTAGAGGAGTTTGTTTTTTGCCTGTGGCTGTGTCATCATGCAATACAAAGTTGGGCCCATTTCTTTACACTTTTCACTTTTAAATTTAGGTTTATGGAAAAGGTACAGAAATAGTTAGAAGAATTCCCTTTTACTCTTCACTCAGGTTATTCCAGGGATTAATGCTTTACCACAATTGCTTTATCCTCTCTCCCTGTGCTTCCCTCCCTCCCTTCCTATCTTTCTATCCATCTAGCGATCTATCATCCATCCATTATCCATCTACCTGCCTACCTACTGTCTGTCATCTCTCAGTCTGTTATCTGTCTACCTATCTATCATCTGTTTATCAGTCCACCCATCCATCGTGTATCGTCTGTGTGTGTCATCCACCCATCCATCCATTCATCTGTTATCTCTCACCATCTGTCTTCTATCCATCTCTCTTTATTCCTTGTCCATCTCTCTGCTATTTATCTCATCTGTCACCATCTATCATCCATCTATTATCCATCCATCCATCCATCCATCCATCCATCCATCCATCCATCCAATATCCATCCATCCATCCATCCATCCATCTATCCTTCTCTCTTTCATCTTTCTCTGTTTCTGTCTACCTTCTGAGCTTTTTGAGAAGCACTTGCAGGTATGATGCCCCTTGAACTCTAAATACTTTTGTGTGTATTTTCTAAAAGTAAGGCCATTCTCTTACATAACCACAGTATCGTTACCAACATCAGGAAATTAACATTGATACAATACTATTATCTAATCTGAGATCTTATTCAGATTCCACCAGTTGTCCCAATTAAGCACTTTATAGCAAAAGAAAATTCTGGATCATGTCTTGCGTTCCGTTGTCATGTTTCTTTAATCTCCTTTAATCCAGAATGTTGCTCAGTCTTTCTTTGCACTTTCTGACAGTGACATTTGTGTTGAGTCCAGGAATTTGTAGAATGTTCCTCGATGTGGGTTTGCCTTCCCTCTCATCATGACGAGAGTCATGTGATCCAGTGTTGCCAAGATCGTTGCAGAGTGCTGGTGTGTCCTTCCCAGTGCCTCAGGCGGGGAGGCGCGTGCGGTCGTTTTGTCCCATTGTGCATGGTGTAGAGATTTCTTTTTAAAATTATGTTGTATTTATTTTTATAGCTATCTGCATTTGCTTACCTGGTTCCAAAGTCAAGGTAAATTCAGAGAAGTCAAGTTTTCCTTCCTGTACCTCCATCCTATTCCCTCCCTTTGCCCAAAGACAGCCAGTTTTCTTTTACTTTCACTTTATCCTTCCATTGAATTTTTTCTCAGAGCAGTTATATATATTTGTTCTTACCTCTCCCCTTAGATAAATGTCAGCACAGTCACACTTTCTGCACACTTACATTTATATCCTGCAGATCACTCCAAAATAGCATGTAGAGATACTCTGTTTCGAGTTACATCTGCTTCCACCGTGCGGACGGAGCGTGTTTTTATCAGTGGCGCCCTTTTGATGGGCGACCGCATTGTCCCCAGCCTTCTGCCGTTAGAGGTACAGGTGCTTCTGGCCAGGCTGCCGTGGGGGTGGGGAGCGGCTGCCAGTGGGGGGGCTGCGGTGGGGGGCTGCTGGGGGAGGCAGGCTGCAGTGGGGGCGGGCTGCTGGGGGAGGTGGCTGCCGGGGAGGCGGGTCTGGGCTGCGCTTGCAGGTTTCCATAGCTGGGCACCATGTCTGGGCTGGGGAAGGGGAGTGTGAAATGACTGGAGGAATCCGCTGCAGCCAACACAGGAGGTTTGCACAGGAGGAGCTGACGCCTTTCTCCATCATCTCTTCGATCTCAGCACCCGGGAGAGTAGAGCATGCAAGGAAGGAGAGAATTTAACCTGGGAGCCATTCACCCCACCTGGGTGCTGGCCCACATGATGCTAACCTGGGCTGGCAGGGGCTTTGGCCTGGAGCCGGCATTCCAGGCGGTTCGCTGGTGACTCAGCCTCTAATTAGGGAGGCCGTGGCCTGCCAACCCCATCTGTAAAATGCCTAATGGCCGGTGTTAACATTCCATTCAATCACCTAGAGGACTTTCTCTCCCAAAGCAGACTGTTACCTTCATGGAGGAAAGAGGAAACGGTCAAAGTTGTACAGCTGCTCTCTTCGGTTATTAAATATTGAAGAGCACAAATGTTCCAGGGAGAAAATGACATGGGAGGAAGACTGGGGGATGGAAATGCATTTGGGCTCATGGCTGAAGACGGGATCCTACATTTGTTAAAGCAACGCATAAATCGATTGAAAGCATCCCATTGTCCCTGAGCCCCAAGTACAATGCAGCCAGTCTTGCCTTTGGAGCACAAATGCACGGGATTCTGTTGTTTCCTAATGGGAGCGTGCGAGTGCAGTCCTTCAGTGCCATGTGTGCACTCCAGGTCCTACCCCATGGCATCTTGCCACGGAGTCTGTTTTGTAGGAAAGTGCTTCTGCCATCCCTTGGGGCCCTCAGGCTCCTCTTCGGTGCTGGTTCTCTAGAGTGGAGCAGTCGTGGATTGCAGCTTGCTCTTGGCTGTCCACAGGAAGGCCTGTGGAGCTTCCTGTGTGGTGGGAGGGCACCCTGTGGCAGGGACTTGGACCCCCTGTGCCCTGAGGTGGGTTCCTGGTGGATGTAGACAGGTGGACAGTGGTGGTGGCTCCTGGGGCGTTTGCCTCACAGATGTGGGGCCCTTGGCTCAGGGTGGACGGGCCTCCTCTAGGAGGCTCCTCTGAGGGCCGGTGTGGGCAGAGCCCCTCCTGGCTGCTCCACGGGCCCTGGGTGTCCCCATCTGGGGCCTTTGGGAACCTCCTGTCTTCATCTCTCTCTAGGGCTCCCCTGTGTAGTGTTCCTGGGTTGACCGTGGGGTTGTGGGCGGGTGAGGGCTCCGTCCTTGACAGGGAGTGGGGAGACGCCTAAGATGAGAAGGTGGGCTGGTTGGGGACATGGTGGCCTAAATTGCCAAACACGCTTTGACCTCCACAGCCGAGGAGGAGCTGTTGGCCCAGGAGGCTCTCACCTGGAGGTTCAGCCATCGGGCTTTCGGCCCTCCTTCTAGAAGTGTGGGGACTTGGCTGTCACGGGTTCACCGCCTCCGAGGTTGTGGTGGCGGCTTCTGAACAAAGCTCTTCTTGGATTTTCCCAGCCAGAGGCTGTTCTTTCTCAGAGCTTCAGGTGCTTTAGCCGCAGGGCCTCTCCAGACGCCCTGGAGGGCCCTGGCCGGGTGTTTCCATGGCTCAGCCAGGTGTTTCCATGGCCTGACCGTTGGGTAAAATTTATAAAACTAAGGTTTTTTTTAACTGCAGGCAGTTCAGATCTCTCTCATCTCACAGCAGCACCTCCTCTGTTACCCTCCGCTTGTATGTGGTGCTCAGGGTATTTGGGGGTATGTGGTTTGGAGCTGTATGTACCCTAGAAAACCATGTTCTTAAGTTCAAGCCTTTCCTGTGGGGGTGACCCCTTTGTAAATAGGACGTTTTGATGAGGTTACTTCAGTTTAGGCGTGGCCCAGGGTGGATCTTAATCCTTTAAAAGAAGAAAGAAATTCAGACAGAGGAGAGAAAGCCACAGGAAGCAAGAAGCTGAAATTCAGTGGAACGGGACCGGAAGAGAAGGGAGAGGCCAGGAGAGGCCGCCATGTGCCTTGCCATGTGACAGAGGAGCCCAGAACCAAGGATTGCCGGCCGCCGCCCCAGCACGCCACAGTCTTTGGGAAGAAAGCATCGCCTGGATGACACCTTGATTTGGATTTTTTCCTAGCCTCAAAACCATCAGCCATTAAACTGCCATTGTTTAAGCCAATCCTTTGCATGGCATTTGCTTCACTAGACAGGAAACAAAAACAAGGGGGTCTGTCTGAGGGAAAGTCTATGGCTACATTTACGGGATTCACAGGCATATGAAGCCAGCTAGGTATGTTGGCAGCTGTCCTGGTGTAGGAACGGCTTCCAGGACAGGCCCACCGGCCCTAGCACCGAGGCACCTGGCCTTGTGTCTCGAACGGCGGGGTGTTGAGGTGGACTCGTCTATGGCCAGCCTCAGTGAACGGCAGCTTCCATGGAGTCAGAGGACTTGGTTTACATAGACGCCTGGTTCAAACTAAAGTATCGATTAGGTCCAGTCGGGAGTACACCTGGAAATACAGTGTATCGATCACAAGTACTTCGTACTTTTGATGTTGTCTTTTGACGGGAGTTACATGAGATAGAATTTACCAGAATCTCAGGTTTGTTCAGCACAGGCCTGTAGAGATACTGTTAATTGTGTGACTGTCTCAGATTTGACAACCATCCTAAACTTTGGCATGATGTCACAAGTACAAATTGTGAAGCTGGAAGAAATTATTTTCTTAGCTGTTGATAAGAGGAAAGTTTTTCTCAGCAGAGGAAACCTAAAGATGCCAGAGACTGAAGAGGTGACCAAAGAATCTGCAACCAAAAAGTGTATGGAAAAAGTGCCACAGGTGTGTCAGGCAGCCAATTAATAAAAATATAACCCCTTGGGTTTGGGCTATTGATATTTACCAGCTTTCTCAAATTTGTAATTTTTTTGTGATTTCTTACTCCAAATAAATATTCACATTTGGAGCTGATTTTGGTTTGTTATTTTATTAAAAAGGACCCTCAGATGGTAAGTACCTTCAGACCTCACAAAACCCCGATTCCGCTGGATCCTGGACTTCTGCTCTGGATGAACTGTAATGTCACAGCTCGGCCTTCAGAGAGAGGCAGCGATTCTGTGCTCTTCCTCTAGGAAGAGAATGGAGTTTCACCCGCTGTTGAGGCCGCAGAACACACCTTTGAGATTTCTCCGGAATGATGAGCAGGCACCATGGAGTCAAGCTTTGCTCAAGTTTGCCGTGGGGGGCGGGGCGGGCTGCCTCGAGGCGAGGACCCTGGTGCACAGGGCTCTGCTCGCTGCTGCCCAGCTCCCCGGCTCCCCGGCCAGCACGCGCCTGCCTGCCCCTCTGCCCGTGCCTGCCAGGCGTCAGCGCCCACGCTCTGGACGCTGTAGCTGGCACGGGGCATGCCTCAGGGCTTCCTTTCTCGGCACAGGGCTTGTGTCTTTCCAGGCTTTCTATGTCAGCTGCAGACTATCCCGCGAATGGCTCGTCTCTCTCCGGGGGCACGGGATCAAAAATGCCAGCACGCTCTTCCCGTGTGTCTTCCTGAGTGAGTGTCCGTTTATATCACCCCACCAAGGGGGTGGGGGCTCAGCCTGAGTTACACCATGCTGACGTAGCCCACTCAGAAGCCCTAAACTGGTTTTATCAAGTGACTTAATCAGAGGCCCCTGAACTGACTCCAGTATAATCAAAGGGCATCACCCCCAGGGGAATATGTTAGTTTACAATCTTTTCTCTTTTTGGGATTTGTAAAATAATCTCAAACTCACAGCCCCCTTTGGCCATCTGCAAGGCCAGCAACATCGCTCCCCCTGACCTCTACTCCAGGGACCCCTGTGAAGGCATTTAGGGCCGACGCAGCTACTCCAGGGCGCCTTCCCCAGCGCCAGGCCCTTACCTGCATCTGCGCAGCCCCTTAGCCCTGCAAGGAGACGCGTGCCAGGCCCTGGGGATGTGGATGTGGGCACCTCGGGGGCCGTGACCGCGCCGACCGCGGCGGGCTGCCTCGCACCGGCTGCTCGCAGGTCTCCCCCCACGTCTGCACCCACATCTTGGGTGTCCAGCTGCTGAGAGACCTGAAACCCTGTCGCGAGGACTTCTCGCAGAGCGTCGGGGGACGCGAGGGCGAGGGCAGGGGGCCGGCTGCCTCTGCAGCTGGAAGGGCCGTCCTGATGCGCAGAGGTAACGGAGGGGATGGAAGTGTTCAGGGTGAAGACCTTCATCACCATCAAAGCCTTCTGAGAACCGAGGGGTCTCGGGAGCTGCCAGCCGCCAGCTGCTGGAGGTGTCCAAAGAGGCCGCAGCTCTTTGCAGCCCCCCTGCGGGGGGGCGGCGAGCCTGGGGTTGACCAGTCGCCTCGGGGACTTGTGCCTGCGGGGGCCATGGGGGAGGGACCGGGGTTTCAAGCTCTGCTCTGTGTGGTGGTGTCAGGCTAAGAGGGTCGAGCCCCCTGGCCAGGGGCTGGGCTAGCCTTGCCCCCTAGTGATTGCTAAATGATGACCCCGTGAGGGCGAGGCTGCCCTGCAGATGGACGACACGTGGGTGACAAACGTGAAGGAGCAAACAGATGGACTAAGCAGATGATGAAGATGGCACAGCAGAGAGCAGATGTCCATGCCAGATGGCATTTCTCTAGGGAGAAAAAATGAAACTTCCTAGCACATTGGCCTCTAAGAAAATTAAATGTCTCACTGGGCGCTAAATTTCACAGTTCTCGGCCGCATCCATCGCCAGGTGAAGACGTGTCTTTGTTGGTTACTCATTGGAGACGTTCAATGCTGAGAGTCCTCGTGGCCAAGGATGGACAGGAGAGCTGAGCCCTCCAGGCCGTCTCAGCCGGCCCCGGACAGCGGCCTCCCCGCACAGGCCCCGCGGCACCCACTCGGAGGAGTCTCGGGTTGAGGTCCTCCTGAGGTGCAGGCCACACAGGTGCACTGCCTGCGTGGTGGTCTGCGGCTCCTCCTCGCAGGTCCGGCTTTGCCATCCAACAGGTGCTTCGCCTGTCTCTGGGAGGTGATGGAATTGAATGCCACGGGAGGTGTCACGGTGGGCACCACAGCCAATCTCTACGCCCTTTTGTCGACACTCGCGCCCTGCCCCACTTGGGCGTGAGAAGGGTGGAGGTGTCAGCCCATTTCCAGGTGGCAGAGAAGTTAGTTGCACACCTTCTGATGGGCATCCCCACTGCCGGCACCCTCGTCTGCAGGACGAGGCAGGACTGGCAGAGAGGGGCCCTGAGGAAGTGTCGGCATGGCTCTCGGCCTGTCCCCAGGTGCCAGCTCTGCACGGGCCCCTCAGGTGTCCATGTTTGTCTCCTCTCCCAAGGCAGACTCTGGGTGGAGTGGAAGTAGCTGCTGCTTACCTAGGAATTCCCACAGCTTGGGCCCAGGGCCTGGCGGCTAGTGGTGCCCAGGGCACATCTGGATGGATGGTAGGCTGGATGGACAGATGTGCAGACACGTGGATGCAGGGATGCGTAGATGATGGATGGGGTGATGGTGGACGAGTCAGTGGGCGGATGGATGGGTGTGTGGGTAGGTGGGTGGATAGATGGACTGATTCATGAGTGGACGGATGGGTAGACAGACAGATGGGTGGGGCTGTACTGTCCACTGAGGGTGTTCTTCTGTGCATCCTTTGAGTCCCCCCTCTGCTGGGGCTCCTTCCAGGGCCTGCCCCCCACCCGCAGACCCTCCTTTGCTCCTGTCCTGCCTGGCTGTGGTCTCCAGGCACGTGTTTTGTGGGTGTCCCCTGTGCTTCCTGGTGAGCTCACCTGCTTGGGGTTCTGTTTAGTGAAGAGCCCGTTGCTGCGGGAAAGGGCTGGGCTGGGAGGCCACGGCTGCTGGGTGCCATGTGGTGGGTTGGAAAGGGGGGTGGGCGTGGGGCAGGGGGTAGAGGGTCCCTGCTGCGAGTCTCCTGCATTTCCCAGCCCAGGGCCTTGGCCCAGCCCCCACCAGGAAGATAGATGTGCTGTGTCCCCCGAAAGGCAGTCGTGGGTTTCTGAAAACCAGACGTTCTGGGTGAAAACACCAGAAGGGACCCTCTTTCTTATTATTTTATATGGAAAGCTCTAGAGCACGCTACTTGTTCACCCCAGACCCCCAGCACGTTCCTGGAATGTACCTGAAACTTGGTGCGCGCCGCTCCGCCCTGCTGGGGCGACTGCTCAGTGCGGGCGGTGACCGCTTGCTCATTGCCCCGTGAGCGTCACGTCTTCCTGCCGCTGTAGATGGCACTGCAGGGATGGTGTTGGGGAAAACGCAAGGCAGGTCCCTGTAACCGCCTAGTTTGCGCCAAGTGAAGGAGGTGGAGGCGGGTGGAGGGCTGAGGTGGCTGAAGATGTGCAGTTGGCCATGGCGTTGGGAGAACAGGAGTGGGACATCGTGGCTCTGCCTTCCAGAAAGTTCTGGTGACGGTGGTGGGAGGGGTGAGTTGGGGCTGGTGGCTGAGGCAGTGTGGCCCACTGAGGGCTGAGGCTGCGGTAGGTGCAGGGCCCCCGAGTGGTCAGGTGCAGAAACGGCCTTGTGAGTAGCTCCGGGCTGGCACCTGCCTGGTGGAAGGAGTGTCATTTAAGGATTATCGCTCGATTTTTATTTTTGGCTGATGCTGGGCCCGTTGAATTGTGTGCCAAGAGGAGTCCTGCTCGAGAGCTCTACTTTCACAGAGTTAAAAATAGCCTTGAAGCTCTGCTTTCCTGCCTCAGTGTCGTCCTGGCGGCCGGGCGTAGTTGGGGCTGGAGCTGTGGTGGGCTCGGGGGGTGCTCTCCTCCGTCTCGCCGAGTCGGCGTGGCCAGCATGCCGTCCAGGGGCCTGAGGGTGAGCCAGGTGGACGGGCCAGTCGGCCCGTGGGGGGGTGGTTTCTGGGTGAGCTGCTCGGTCCCAGGTGTTCCTGTTTCCAGGGCTCCCACGCGTTTGCTCGTTTCCTCTTGTCCCTTTGAAGGCGACGGCCAGTGGCTTCTCCACAATGAAACGAAGTTGTGTGCGTGACTGGGACACCTTTCCTTGTTGGGGGCCCTCCAGGCACCCGCTGGAGCCTTCTCTGGGCTTCGTAGACGCCTGCCTGTGAGAATGGGGCGTTTGGGAGAGGAAATGACGCTTGAGAGAGTGGAGACCAGCCCCTCTGCGGATCCGCGGCCCCCGCGCCTCTGCTCTCATGGGGGGTGGGGAAGGGGCGGGCCAGGTCCCCTCGTTGAGGCGCCTCCCCTCCTGTGTGTGCCGCCAGGGCCTTTGAGGTGGCTGACGTGCCGGCCGGCGTGCTCCTGAGACGGAAACCCGTTACGGGGTTTGTGTGTTACGGGGTTCATGAGTCACGGCAGTTTCTTTCCTCGTGTTGTGCCGTGGAACTGAGAGTGTTTGGGGGCTTCTGACATATTCCTTGGGCCAGGCCCTTGGCCCCCTGGGGGTGCCTCCTTGCCATCCCAGCCCTCCCCGTGCAGGCCCGGTGGCACTGTCCTGACAAACGGGCAGGGGTGCTGAGCACATCAGAATCCGTCGTCCCCAGCTCTGGAGGCAGGGCCTGAAACCGGGCCGTGGGCAGGCCTCGCCCCCGCCGGAGGCTCAGGGGGGTCCTCCCACCTCTCCCAGCCTCTGGTGGTTCCTGTGGCCCCGTCCCTCCATCGCCTGCCGCCTGTGCTCTGTCCAAGCCGCCGCCTCTTCTAAGGAGGCCAGTCCTGTGGGGTCCGGGCCCACCCGCTGCAGCTTGGCCTCCTCTGAACTAATCACACCTTCAAAGATCCTGTTCCCAAAGTCCCATTCCTGGGTCCAGGAACCTGTCTCTCGGGGGGACAGAGTCCTACCCCTAGCAAAGAGTTGAGCTGCGTGACCCCAGGCAAGCGCCGAAACCTCTGGTTTACGCTGTGGCTCTGTGGCTGTGCTGTGGGGACCCCGTCACCTGCCGCCATCGTGTCGTAACAGCGCCCTGTCCTGCCGTGTGCAGACGGCCGCACGCGGCCCAGAGCCTGAGCTCAGACAGATGCCCCGAGCAGCTGCCCCTGCTCCCACGCAGCCGTGAGCACGCTGTAGTCGGGACACGGTTCTCGAAGGTCACGGCGTGTGGCTAACGTCGGGAAACTCTAGGGACGTCCTCTCGGCTGAGTGCTTTCTGCTAACAGAGAGGGAAAAGGTGGCTGGGAGCCCCTGGCTGGGGCCCTGGGTGTGTGGGGGGCCAGCTGGAGGCGGGGCCAAGAGTCGGGGTGCCTTGGACCCGCTCAAGAGGGCGCCTCGTTCCTCTGGGGCCCGCAGAGTCCAGCCCTTTGGCCCCAGGTGATCATCTCAAGGGGGGCGTGGCTGCCTAAAACGGCCCCCAGAGATGTCAGCTCCCGGCTCCCTGGAGCCTGTGAGGGTGTTACCTGACTGGCTGAAGGGGCTTTCAGGTGTGAGCTGGGACCAGGAGGCCCTTTAAGGGAAGGAGGCCCTGGGAGGGGAGGGGAGCAGTGCATGCGGCCGGAGCCCCTGGACGCTGGAAGAGGCCAGGAAACCAGTCTCCCTGGGAGCCTCCGGAAGGGACGCAGCCTTGGCCTAGCCCTGTGACCTCTGACCCCCAGACCGCAGGAGGGTGGGTCAGTGCTGGTGTAGGCCACTGACACAGGCAGAATTTGAGGGGCTCCGTCGCCCTGCCCTGTGGGTGACGCTGCCCCCCCCCCAGGTGAACCCTTGCCCTCTCTGCCCCCTCCCTAGTGTTGGGCGCTGCTCCTGCTAGACCCGCGCTGGGGCCTGTGGGCAGCTCAGGGTGTGGGGTGGGCCCTGCGTTTGAGACCAGGAAGCCCATGCATCTGGGCCTGGGGGCTGGGAGGTTGGAGGGTGTGGGGCGGGTGAGGGGTGGGGTGGGGTGAGGAGTGGGGTGGGTGAGGGGGCGGGCATCGGGAAGTGAGGGAGGGTGGGGGCAGGGTTAGGCCCAGCGGCCCCGGGATGCGGCCCCCGGAGGCCGGGCCAGGCTGCCTGAGAATCCTGGTTCTTTTCTTGTGCTAAGGGGAAGGAGGAAGTTCGGTGCTGGGGTCGGCGTCTCCTTGGTCCGGTGCTGAGTGGCCGCAGGGCCCTGCGTGGCAGTTGACCTAAATATGTCCCTGAAGGAGGGAGGCAGGCCGGTCACAGCCAGTCTCGCCTGCAGTGCTTAGCTCACCTCAAGGAAAGCTAGCAGGCGCCGTCTGCTCAGGGAGAGAACCCAGGGGAGAGGGGGAGAGCGCCCCGGCTCTATTTACTGAGCTCTTTGTGCCCCAGCAAAAGG